>PVIH01021615.1:0-29283 GCA_004025045.1 Sigmodon hispidus | reverse complement strand
TTAGGGAAGATGGAAACAGTAGGGAAGGGGGGACAGTAAGGAAGATAGAGACAGTAGGGAAGATGGAGACATTAGGGAAGATGGAGACAGTAGGGAAGGGGAGACGGTAGGGAAGATGGAGACAGTAGGGAAGATGGAGACGGTAGGGAAGATTGAGATGGTACAGAAGATGGGGACGATCGGGAAGATGGAGATGGTAGGGAAGGGGATACGGTAGGGAAGATGGAGACGCTAGGGAACATGGAGACGGTAGGGAAGATGGAGACGGTACAGAAGATGGAGACGGTAGGAAAGATGGAGACACTAGGGAAGGGGAGACAGTAGGGAAGATGGAGATGGTAGGGAAGGGGAGACGGTAGGGAAGATGGAGATGGTAGGGAAGATGGAGACGGTAGGGAAGGGGAGACGGTAGGGAAGTGGCAAGAACGGAGGAAGGAAGAGCAGGGAAGAGAAAAAGGGATAATCATGAAGGAAACTAAACTCAAATAAAGCGAGAATGAGGAGGGAACAGATGCGAGAGTCAAATGACCTAAAAATCCAACACCTCAATTATGTCCAGAAATGGATGCGCTAATTGCTTACTGATTGCCAGTGCCAATAATCTCAGGGAGTCCTATCTAAAACCTCCTATTGGCAAGAAAAGGTGCAAGAACGATCCCCTGTTGAATTTTCAGTACCAATGTTATAGTTTGATAACACATATATTCATGTGACTGATGGATGGCAATGGATGGAGTCTCTGTCCACCTTGTTTGCATGAAGAAAGGCTGTGTGGTGACAGACACTTAGACTGGGCCCATGGGCATGTTATTTTTATGGAGAGGGTGAGAAGAGAGAAAGAGATGACAAGGAGATGAGAAAAAGAGAAGAGAGAAAAAATAAGGTGGCAGCTGAGGAGTTCTCAATATGGCAGTGTGGGAGAAGAAAAAACTAATTGGGAAAGGGTCAATAATTGACTCTTTCTTAAATAGAACTTGACATGAGATCTCATGGCTAATTGTCATTGGGTAGGTGTGGTTTGAGGGACTGATCCAGAATCCTAACAGAAAGAAGAAAAAAAGATGTAAGAAAACTAGAGTGATGCATGAACAGACAGGAGCAAGACAATAGAGTGGTAGAAAAGGGGAATGAAAAGAATAAGGCAATAGGAAGAAAGATAAAGGAGAAAAGATAATAAAGGGCAGAAGAATAAGGAGGAGGAAAAGAGTATGATGAAGAAAGTGTGAGTATGAATAAAGAAGGTGAAAATATTAAAGAAGAAAAGATGAAATAGGTGATTAGTGAAAAGATAAAAATTGTGTTAAGAGGAGACAAGGAAAGTTAAATGGGAATAGGAGCAAAGAGAGAAGTAGGTGGAGGAAAGAAGATTGTGAAGAAAGAAAAAATAAGAAAGATGAACTGATAGGCATAAGCAGGGAAACGGAAAAGTGGATGAAGAGGCATTAGGGCCAGGTAGTCAGAAGGCAAGGGGATGGAGGAGCGAGTAAATAAAGAAAAGAGGAGTAAAGAGAAATTAAGAAAGAAGAAGAAAAAGGAGTAAAGGATAAAATAAGGAAAACATAAAGAAAAAGGATAAAGGCTAGTGGAGTTATGTGAAAAGAAGAAAAAAAGATGGACAATGAGTAAAGGGAATGAAAGATGTAAGGTGAGGGAAAAGAGGAGACACAAGGAGTGACTGGGAGGCAAGAATGAAGAGGGAAGACTCTAAAAGCAGGAAAGGAGGGAAGAGCAAAGAGCTAAGACATATCCAGAGGAATAAAAAGCAACAGGAAAGAAAATGGAAGAGAGTTAGGACATGAGAAAAATGGGTGACTGGAAGGGAGAAGTTATACATAGATATGAAGGAAGATGAGGGTGCAGGAATGTAAGAGGAAAGAGTATGAATAGAAATTGAAGAAAGGAGGAGGTGAGGAAGAACTAAAGGGAATGGAAGAAGAGAAACCCAAGAAATTAGAACTGAAGGAAGAGAAAGAGGGTTGTTTAGTAAGGTACAGAGAGAATGGAGAAAATGAAGGAAAAGATAGATAAAGTTAAAACAGAGAAGTTGAGGGACAGGAGCCCAGGAAAAGAAGGGAGGGAGTTTGTTATTGAGGAAGATGGATACAGAGCAGCAACGAAGAGAAATGAAGAGCAATCAGGAAAAAAGAGGCTAGTAGTAGGAAGTGCTTAGAGGATCGAAAAGGAAGGAAGAATAAAGAGAAGGAAAAGAGAAAATGGTGAGAGGACAGAGAAAATAGAGGAAAGGAGAGGGAACAGGAAAGAAAAGTTAATAGAAAAGAACAGTCCAGAAGGAAGAAGGGAGAGGTGAAAAGGACATAAAGTGGAAATGAAGCAGGGAGGGAGTAGGAGGATAAAGGAGAAAGAAAGACGGATTAAAAGAGAGGAAGGAATAGGAAGGAAAGAGCATAAGAGTAAAGAGTTCTGGGGAGGGAGGAAGACAGAACCAGTCGGTGGAGAAGAAGAGTGTGAAAGATGAAGGAACTAGGCGACAACAAAAGGAAAGAGGAGAAAGTAAGTGATAAGGAAAGGAAAAGCTAGGAGAAGGGAGAAGAAAAACAGAGAAGCAGGGAGAGAAGAAAGTCACAAATGACGGAAGAGTGGGAAAGACAGATGATATAGAAGATAGAGAAAAGGAAGGGAGAGTGCAAAAAGAAAGGATCAAAATAATAAGGAGAGCAAGTAGAGAAAGAGGAAGATTACACATCTTAAAGTTCAGGAGGGAAAGCTATACTGACTTGGGAAATCAGGTTACTCAAGGAGCTGGAATAGAACAGCTCTGGGGGATAGAGTCAAAATAAGATAGCTATAAAGGGTTCAGCTTCAAAAGGATAGCCCTAAAGGTGAGAGCTGCAATAGAGCATCTCTGGGTTGGATAGAACATTTCTAGTGGGGGGAGCTGCAGCAGAACAGCTCTTTAGGGTGGGCCTGCACTAGCCAGAAGGGGAGGGAAAGCTATTCTGACTATTCAGAAAGTCGGGCTATACATGGAGCTGTAATATCTGGAGAGAAAGGTATCCTGACCTATCAGGAAGTCAGGCTATACCTGAAGCTGCGCTGCAGTGGTAAATGGTTTCCTGGAAGCTAAACAGTACTTCCCCTATAATCAAATGAATAACCACCCTAAGTGTCATTCACCACAGAACCTACATCCACCAATGAATAGAGCTAGAGGCAGAGATATATGGCTGAGCTGAGAGCAGGGGAGGAGAGTGTATGAGCAAGGGGATAGGGAGTATGAGAAAAATTCTCACAGTGATGGCTAGCTGGAGCTCTGGGGAGCTCACTGAATCAACAACAGTGGAAACCATCAGGAAAAGAAGCTAGGCCCTCCAAGGATAGGCAACTGTCGATTGGCATGGGCAGTATGTGGAGCCTCGAGGGTTGTAATCACATTGTGTTAGCTGTGCATAGGCTAGACACTTGGGGCCCATTCCCTGCAGAGGAGTGCTTAACCCAGTCTTGATTGGGATGAGGAAATTGGACTTGCTTGGAATGGATGCACCATGCTGAGCTGACCCACCTTGGAACTTCTTACATTTTCGGGGAGGGGTTAGGGAATGGGGTTGGGAGTGGATGAAGGCTAACTAGGAGAGATTAAGAGGAGGAAAGTGGAGCAGGTGGAAACATGCAAAGAAGCCTTTTTTTTAAATATGTAAACTAAAACTATGTAGTTCCTCTGCCAGAGAGAGTAGTTACAGTTGAGCTTTGCCCTGCTCCCCTTAATAGACTTTCCCTATAGAGCTCTGATTATTCTTCTTTCCTGCCCAAGATGTTGCTTTTTCTAATTCACTCTATTAAAGAGAAAACTCCCTTAGAAATGTAGTAATCTCCTCTGTCTTTATCTAAAAGTTGTTATAAAAAATTTAGGAAGTGGTAAGTAGGAGTGAAGAAGTTGGAGAATGTCTAAGGGAAGTGGAAATGGAAGAGAAAATGTATGAAAAACAGAGGGAGAGATAATGGGGGAAAGGGAGAATTAAGCATAGAGTAGAGGGAGGATGAGAGAATACGTGAGGAAAAAAGACAAAGAAAAGGAGAAATGGAATCAGGAGGCAGGAGCCAAGATGAAGGAATAGGTGAAAGGGGGAAGGAATGGAAAATAACATGGGGGAGAAAAGACAGGCGAAGTGGAAACGAACAGAGAATTGGATGAAGGAAGATAAAAAGGGGAAGAAGAAATAACATTAAAGAGCAGGTCAAATAGAAGAGGAGGAAAGGTAAGAGGATGGTAGAATAAAGGAGGTAACACATAAAGAGAGGAATTAATAGAAAATAAGGAAGAGCCAAAGAGAAAGATAAGAAGAGGAGCATAGATTGAAATTGAGGGATAAGAGAAGGAAGAAATGAAAGATGAAGGAAGTGGAGAAGAAAAGAAAACTGGAGAAAGAAGAACAAGAGGGTAGAGCAGAGTGCTGGGAGGAGAAGTAGGAAGAACGGAATGAGGAAAGAGACAGAAGAGGAAGGAAGATGGAATAGGGGCTAGGAGGGAAGAAAGAAGAGAAAAAAGCAGAAAGAAAGGAGATGGGAAGTAGAGCAGAAAAGGTAGGAAGAAAAAAGAAAGAAACTAAGCATAGGGAGATGTGGAGAAAAGGAAAAGAGGAGCTAGTACAAAATGGGAGAAGAAGAAAAGCTGAGGGTCTAGGAGAGAGAAAATAGGAGGGAAGAGAAGGAAGTGAGCACAATAAAAAAAGGAGAAACAAAAAGACAATGGGATGAGGGGAGAGGAGGAAGATGGAGGAGGAAAAGTGATATGAGGTCCAAGGGAAAAGTGTCATGAGCAGGGAGAGAGATAAAGATGGATGGCTATGAAGGTCTAAAGAAAGATTAGGAGGGAAGGAAATGGTGAGGAAAGAAGAGGAGGCAGGGAAAAGGAGGGACACTTAAAGCCCGCAGAGGAAAGTAGGTGGACGATGAATGGGGAGAAAAGAGGCCTGGAGAAGGAAGAAAGAAAAAGCTTTTTTTTGGCAGAGGAATGCAGTGGGAAGTGGAAAAAAGAGTGAATTAAAGGGAGGAATTTTGGAGAAGAAAATGAAAGAAGGAAGAGGAAAGTGGAGGAGGAGGAGGGAGATACTAAGAAAATAAAGAGAAAAGGGGAGGAAGGAGAAAGGCAGATGGAAATGGAGGGAGCAATGCCTTTGTAGAAAGAAGGAAGAGAAAAATAGAGGGAGGAGGAATGAGAAAGGAGAATGGAGGTGTTAGGAGAAAGAGTTGTTTGAGGCTACCATCACGCTGAGGCATTGGTTGTTGCCTTAGTGTGCTGGAGTTCTCAAAGAGTAACTACTGACCTTATTCACTGGCTGTGAACTTTGTGGCACAGTCGGTCACCAGGTTAGTGACATGCATTACATTCCAAGTTAGGTAGGCTTTTATCCAGCCATTAGAGGATGCTGTTTAGGTAACCTGTTAAAGAGGGATGCTGTCAGCCAGCTAACTTTGGGGAAGTTGGTATGGGACATTACCTCGGAAAGAGGAACCTGAGCTTCTGCCCAAATGGAAACCTGGATAAATTGCGGACACTGGTCAGTGAGGAGACACGGGTCAACGCTGCCAAGAACAAAACTGGAGCTGCTCCCATCATGGATGCTGTGTGATGAGGCTACTACAAAGTGGTGGGGAAGGGAAAGCCCTCTAAGCAGCCTGTCATCGTGAAAGCCAAAGTTTTCAGCAGAAGAGCTAGAGAGACGATAAAGAGTGTTGGAGGTGCGTGTGTCCTGGTGGCTCAGGAAAGGTTAATGAAACGCTAACATTTAAAAAAAAAAAGGAAGAAAGAACTGAAGTGGAAGCAGGAAAGAACAGCAGTGAGGGTGAAGAAAGGGAATATGGAAGAGAGGGAGGAAGATGGAAAAGAAATAAAAGGAAAGTAGGCCATGAACAAATGTTACAGAGGAGGATATTAAAGGAAGGAGAAAGAAAGTAGAAGAGAGAGAAAAACAGAAAAAGAAGAAACAAAATAGAAGAGAAAAAAGAAGACAACTAAAAAGATGAGCGAAAAGGGGTTTAGGAAGGCAGAAGAAGAGAAGTGGGAGTAGTATGGTATGGAATGAGAAGAAAGTGAAAAGTGGTGGAAAAGAGACTTTATGTAAAAGGAGAAAGACAGGCATTGCAGAAAGATAGAAAGGGGAAAGGGGTTATAAGAGTCAAGAAGGAGAAAATAAAAGTATATGGTGTAAAATAGTGAAGGAAGGAGAGAAGTTGATGGAAACAGAAGGAAAGAGGTAGGAGAATGAAGAACAGTAAACGAAAATTGTTTGAAGATTGTAGGTACAGGGAAAAGGAAAGAAGACAGGGAAGGAAAAGAATGATGAAAGTAGGAGGAAAGGAAAAGAGGTAAAGAAGAGGAAAGAGGGGGAAAGAAAAAAGTGTGAATAAATTAAGTGAAAAGAGAAAGCAATAGAAGTAAGTAAAGCAGAGGGAATAACAGTAGAGAAGTAAGAAGAAAAGAGAAGAGGGGAACAATTAGAGGGAGAAATAAAACTAAATAAGACAACATTAAGGAGAAGGGGAAATGGAGAAAAGGAAAGAGTAGAAAAGGAATAAAAAATTAAAATTCAATAATGAGGGAAGTGAGGGCACAAGTAGAGTATGGGAGAACAGGAAGAAACCGAAAAGAGAAGGAATAGGGATACCATGGATGAGGAAAGAAAGAGGAAGAGAGACGATGGAATAGGAGGCTGGAAGAAGAAAGAGGAGAAAGAAAAGCTGGAAGAAGGAAGAGGCAAAAGAGAAAAGACAAGGGAGGGTGGAAGACATAAAGGGGAAAAGCAACAGAAGAGGGATGTGAAAAGAAAACAGGAAAGAAAGCGAAGAATAGAAGAGATAAAGGCATAGGAAAGAGAATAAGGTAGAGGAGAAAGAGAAGAAGAGGAAGGAGAGAACAAGAGGGAAATGCATAAAGAAGAGAGGAATGCAGAGGGGAAAAGTGGGCAGGGAAAGAAGGAAAGTTGCAAGAAAACATGAAAACTGAAGGAAAAGTAAAGAAGATGTAAATCGGAGATAAAGAAAAAAGTAAAGGTAGAATGGGTAAAGGAAGTGGGACAAATATGGAATAGAAACAGAATAATAAAGAGGATAAAAGAGCGTAGAGAGATGATAAAATAGAGTAAATGAGGATAGAAGAACAAGAAAGAAGGATGAGAAAAAGGAGAGACAAGAGAAGGTGAAAGAAAAAGGAAAGTGGAAAATAAAGTGGAGGAAATGAGAGGGAAGTGGATAGAAAAATGAGCAGGAAAGAGGAGAGAGAATGTCGAAGCAGGTAAGTTGGAAGAAAGAAAGGAGATAATACGGACAAGGAGAAAAAAGAAAAAAAGGAGGAAAAAGAGGAAGGAGGGACCAAGAGAAGAAAACAAAGAATAAAAGCACCAAAAGGAGAAGTAAGATAAGGAAAGAAGGAAAAAAAGAAAATAAAGTAGAAGAGGGAAAGGAAAAACAACAGGCAATAGAAAAGAGTAAGAGAAATTAGAAAGTAAGAGACTAAAATAAGTGCAGTATGGGGAAGGAAAGAAGAATTGAGAGAAGCAGAGGAAGGAAGAAAGAAGATGAGGAATAAATGAAGACTCGGGAAGAGAAATTAAAAGAAAGAGAAAGGGGAAGAAAAGGTAGAAGGAAGAAAGTAGGAAAGATGAGGGGAAGGCAAAGTAGAGTGAAGAGAAAATGACAGAAAAAGAGAAAGGTAGTAAGAGAAAACAGGAGGAAAGGAAAAAAGAATGAAGGACTAAATAAGAGTAGGGAAGAGAAGTGAATGAGAGAAAGGGGAAGAAATAAAATAAGTGGGATTGTAAGGAAGAGGAAAGAGGGCAGAAGAGTGAAGAGAGATGGGTGATGAGGGTGAAAGAGAAGCAATAGGAAAGAAACAACAGAGTGAAGAGGGGAAGTAAGAGGAGAGAGAAAAATAAAGAAAATGGACTCAAGAGAAGGGGGAGTGGGGAAAAAGGAGGTAGAAGTTAAGAGAGAGAAAGATGGGAGAGTTGGCAGGAGAAAGGAAGTAAGAGGAGGAAAGCAAATTGCTGAACAAATGGGAAGTATAAAAAGTAGAAATGAGGGAAGAGGTGGGAAAGGGCATTGAAAAAATATGACAGAGGAAGAGGAAAGAAGAGAGGTGAGGAAGTAGAAAATAATATGAGCGATGTGAAGAAAAGAAGAAGAAGGATGAAGGAGGGGAGAATAAGGAAGTGCAGCTAAAAGGAAAAGGGAAAGAAAGGGAGAGAGGGGAGAGTGCAGCAACTGTAAGACATAGAGGAAGTACGAAAGAGTACAGTATAGGGAAGTAGAGAGAAGACAGAAAAGGAGGGAACCTGGAAGAGAAATAGGAGGGACGATGAAAGTACAGGAATGAGAAAGGAAATATGGAAGAAAGAGGAAGAGGAAAAAAGCAAAGAAAGGATAGAATAGGATGGGATAAAAAAAGAATGAGACGGAAAAGGGAAGATGACAGAGAAGAGGAGTGAATAGAGAAGAGGAAGTAAGAGGAAAAGGAGAATGAAAGAGGAGAAGATAGTACAACTGAGGAGAGAAAATGGAAGGGGAGGCATTAGGAAAAATGCCACAAAATACCAGGGAGAGAGCAAGAAAAAAGAAAGAACTATGAAAAGTAAAAAAGTGCTTGGAAAAAAGAAATGACAGGAAGAAAGAACAGAAAAAAGGCAGGTCAAGAACTGCAGGAAGTAGTGAACAGGAGGAAAGAAGAGCAAGAGAATAAAACAGTAGAGGGAATATAAAAAATAAAGCAGAAAAAGAAACATAAAGAAAGGAGGAAGAAAAAAGAATATAGGAGGATAAGTAAACAGAAAATAGAAGAGGAAGAATATGGAAACAGAAGAAAAGGAAAGTGAAGAAAAATGGAAGACATAGGAAAGCAGAAGTAAGAATAAAGGAGAAAAGAGTAGAAAGAATATATGATTAAAGAAGAAATAACACATAGAGAAGAAAGGAATGCAGAGAAGTAGGAAGAAAGAAAAAGGTGAAAACTTGACAGCCAATATGAATAAAACATTGAAAAGTAAACAGGATGTAAGTTGGATGATGAAGAAAAAGAATGGTAGAGACTGTAAGGAAAGTGGGATAAATATACAATAAAGAAAAGGACGAAAAAGGGAGGGTATGTGTCAAGTGATAGCCAGAGACTGAAAGATTGAAAATTATACGTCTAAAGATAGGGGCAGAAGCCATCTGCAGGTGAAAAGTAGGAGAGAACTGTGTTTCTGAGGTGAAAATAATACTGGAAACCATAAGCAGACCAAGGTATGTAGAGAACTGAGTACCAGGACAGGAGCATCAATTGAAGCTTAGCAGATGAAGAATAGATACATGGCATGTCAGAAGGCCATGGACAGTATAAATGACTGGTAAAAGCGGTCATCTAAGTTGAGATGTCAGGAACCTAGAGGAAAGATGCCAAATGCCTGTGGAGGAAGGCATGATTCTCAGTAATTTTGAGTCAGACATAGAGGTAAGGAAGAAATCTATGTATCAGACCTGTCTAGGGAGACTCAAAAGGAGACAGAAGTCCACAGACGATGACAAGACTGAGTGGGAAGGCAGGAGGCTCATAGTGTGGCTAAAATAGCAGAGCAAATCAGTACTTTGACAGGATGGGTAGTGGTGTAGGAACATGACAGGAGAGCCAGGGAAAATTTATACTCCAGGAGTAGAGGCAAGTATCTTAGGTTTCTCTGTGGAAACACAAGACATTGACAAGAGTAAAGAAGCATGGGGGAAATTCAGACACTTCCCTAGGAGACACCACTGCTAAGCAGCTTAGAATGCACAAATGAAGAAAGTGGAAGGATGAAGTAGGAAACAAATACAGAAGATTAAAGTTACAGGCTTGTCAGGATAGCAGAACTGATTGATATTCAGCAGAAGGGATGATGAAAAGGCTTGGAGCAAATAACAGCAGGGGACTTCAAATATTGTAACCTAGGAGGTTAGGAGTCTGAGAAGAAAGCAAGGAATATGCTGCAGAGATGATCATACAGGGTGGACAATAGACTGCATTATAAAAGGAGGATGAAGATGAAGGATGACAAAGGATAAAGAGAATACCTGTGTCTAGGAAGATTCAAAACCTGGGGTGAGCAGGAAGCATAAGATGAGCCCAGGTTGCTCTTTGCCATACATCAAGTAGATCATATATATAGCAAGACAGCAGAAAAGGTCAGACAGGAGGACAGAAAGATGCATATGTAGATGCTTGGTAAGCAATGTGTGAATGAAGAAGAAAGAGGATGTACATAAGAGAATGTAGGGTATTATAGAAGCCCTGGGTTTGATTGGAGGCTGAGGTGATCAGGGTGGACAGTTAAGAATAAAACATGGACCAGTCAGAGAAGAGTACTCATAAAAATTGGGGGCCTGCTGTAAAAGTTTTGAAACAACCATTGAGAGTCTGAGGAGCCATTTTGAGCAATGGGGAACACTCACAGACTGTGGTAATGAGAGATCCAAACACCAAGCAATCCAGGGGCTTTGGATTTGTCACATATGCCACTGTGGAGGAAGTGGTTGCCGCTATGAATGCAAGACCACACAAGGTGGATGGAAGAGTAGTGGAGCCTAAGAAAGGTGTGACAAGAGAAGATTCTCAGAGACCAGGTGCCCACTTAACTGTGAAGAAGATCTTTGTTGGTGGTATGAAAGAAGACACTGAAGAACATCACCTTCGAGATTATTTTGAACAGTATGGGAAAATTGAAGTCATTGAAATAATGACTGACAGAGGCAGTGGGGAAAAAGTGAGGGTTTGCTTTTGTCACCTTTGATGACCATGACTTTGTGGACAAGATCATTATTCAAAGATACCAGACTGTGAATGGCCACAACTGTGAAGTAAGAAAAGCCCTGTCAAAGCAAGAGATGGCTAGTGCTTCATCCAGCCAAAGAGGTCGAAGTGGTTCTGGAAACTTTGGTGGTAATGACAATTTTGGGCGAAGAGGAAATTTCAGTGGTTATACTGGCTTTGGTGGCAGCCATGGTGGTGGTGGATATGGTGGCAGTGGGGATGGCTATTTTGGATTTGGTAATGATGGAAGCAATTTTGGAAGTGGTGGAAGCTACAATATTTAGGCAATTATAACAATCAGTCTTCAAATTTTGGACCAATGAAGGGAGGAAACTTTGGAGGCAGAAGCTCTGGTTCTTATGGTGCTAGAGGCCAGTACTTTGCTAAACCATGAAACCAAGGTGGTTCCAGCAGCAGGAGCAGCTATGGCAGTGGCAGGAGATTATAATTACAACCAGGAAACAAAGCTTAGCAGGAGAGGTGAGCCAGAGAAGTGACAGGTGGAATTTGTTTAAGGCAATGGAAGGAGTTTGGTCTTTCTTTGATCTTACTATAGATGATTTTGGAACCAGTAAAGGAAAAGAGTGTGGCTCTCTCCTCTAAACCCAAGTATGCTTGTTAAAGAAGAATTCAAAATCTCTGTATCATATCAGAAGAGCCACCTGATATGGGACAACAGAATAACTAAAAGTAAGGGGCTATTCTATTGTTACTAATCCTATGCTGAGTAAATACCTATATATTTTGTGGTGGAAATGTTTTTGTATGTTGTAATTAAAAGACTAGTTTGGCCTATGCACAGTACTGTAGAAGTGGGTGAAAAATCAGAAGACAGGCAAGTAAGAAAAGGGCAGAGTTAGTCAGTCACCATCTAAATCCCAAAGAAAAAACATAAAAGAAGTACAGGTGAGCCACGGGCCGTGGGCCATGTGGCAGACAGATTAATAAAAATGAGTTAAATTAAAATAAAACAGCTAACTAATAATGTGCTTAAGATATGGACCAAACAATATAAAGTATATAAGTGTCTAATTCATTTCTTTGGGGGACAAAAGCCGCCGCAGACCAGGTTCCAAAACCCGGGGCCAAACGAGCCCGGGAAGCTTACTACAACAATATTTAGCTTCCTGTACATTGTGTTGGTTTTTAGTCTCTTATCAGTTTTCTTCAGTAATCCATGTAAATGCCTAATTGCAAACTTGATGTATCCAAAAGGAAGATGGGGCCCCACAATGATGATTTCACATGAATTATGACAAAACCAGTAGGCTAACAAACACCAACCAAAGATCAGATTTGGACTACAAACTGCTGAGGACAATTTTGAGGTGGCTAGCTGAGATGAACCAGCTAACCAGACTATTGTAGCTAGGACCTGAGACAAGCCATGCACTTTCCTGTTATGCAGAGACTGGACAAGAAATAATATAGCAACTTTTTTCAGGACTTGACAATTAACAAAACTTTTCTTTTCAGAATTCCTAAGATGCTGTCACCCCAAGACAGCAGGAAGTAAATTTAAAAACATGGTACCCACATTCCCAAGAGGTAGGGTAGGTGGTTTTTGGTCTTTCAGTGGGTTATGGATGATTGTCATTGTTTAGGGTAGTTGGTTAAAAATTGTTATTGCTTATGGTTAGAAAAAAAGCTAAACAAGGAAGATTAGATTCTGAGTTCTTGTTTTTTAAAAAAAGAGATAACAGGGACACAGATATGATAGGATATAAGGGTAGCTTATTGAATCTACTTTGAAAAAGTAATTACTAGCTTTAAATATTTTACACTGGATTGGATTTTGTATATTATATACAAATTGCATATATTTATTTAAAATTAATTTTAATTTTGTTACTGTACATATATCTCTAATGCTTGTTCAAGGTATTATACCAATACAGTTCATCTACCAATGTAATACAAATTGGTAGTCCATGAAAGTTATTATTACCAGTCTCCATCTGACCCCTGAAGAAGAGCCATGTACGGAATCCAGGTGAGCCACGGGTCTGGCCACATGGCACGTAGATTACTAGAAATGGGTTGAATTAAGAGCTAGCTAGTAATGTGCTTGAGACATAGGCTAAACAGTATGAAATTAATATAAGCATATGATTCATTTCTTTGGGGGATAAAAGCCGCTATGGGCAAGGTCCGAACTTCTGGCCCAAACAGCCTGAAAATTGTCAACAACAGATGGCGTCCCAATGTGCCCAAACACCTACATAAAACCTAAGAAAGTTTAAAAAACTTTAAAAGCATTCTAGACCACTGGAACAGAGCCAAAATAGGCTTTCTGAATTGCATATCTGAATTGACTTAGGTACAGAGAGAGTACAGTGTTCAGGCTGGAATTAAAAAATGGCGTGTATGTGTTTGTGACAGGCAGCTTAAACCTGTACACCTCACAGAAGACTTGGTATAAACAACAAACTGCATGTGACTGATTTAAGGTTTTTGCTTATACTGAACAGAAAAGACTGAAAGTCAAAAATGGTTTTTCTGGTAGCAGCACTTCCTGTGTCCGCTCTGTTTGCTGGCATCAAGAGAGATACAGCCGGCACCTCTGCCATATTGAAAAGCTACCAAAAAGGACAGAGTCAGCAATCAGAGCAATACCAGCATTTTAAAAAGCTCTTCTTGTTAGAAAATGATTAAGGATTCTCAATAAAACAGATTTAGACTCACAAAATCTCTAAATGGGGTGCAATGTGTAAAATACACATAGGCTTCAGAAAAGATAAAAAGCATAAAGAAATCCCCTAAAAAAGAGATATAGGAATAAAGGTTAAAAAGGCCACCTAAAGATGGCAGATAAACAAAGACTCTGGATTATGGTTATTGTGTTTTCTTTAATTTTTTTAACTTTTAATGAGCTAACTGCAGAAAGACAATTGCTAAGGCTGCTAAGTTAAACAAATATGTATATTTTAAAGATATCTTGACATTGAAATCTGTTTATAAGAATATGTTGCTTGGAAAAAGAGTTTCTGCTTTTGTCCCCACAGAAGATCAAAACCTGTGGTTTGGTTCCAGGCAAATGTGGTTTCATTTGCCAAGGCCACCTGAAATTCTCTGATGGGAAGATCAGCTTCCATGCCAGCTGAGATGATCCAGCCTTAAGACCCCATAAGATTGACAGCGCCCTTGATCAGCAGGAAGTAGTAAAAGAAAGAAACTACGCCCAGGTTCCCCAAAAATATTGCTTATTAATGTTTGTTTTCATTATTGCTTTCTAAAAAAGGGAGGAGGGAGAATATAATATAGGAATGATTAAAAAAGATAGATGGATTTTGGTTTATTGATACAAATTTAAGGTCAATTTTGTTATACTGTATGTATTTTTCTACTCTTGATTAAGGTATGATGCATATGTAACTCATTTAAAATTGTAATGTGTAATTGAGGAATGCAGATTAATAGTCATCTGTGATAACCAAACTTATAGTCATGTTAGTTATGTTTTTGTATGTATACAAAGATATGTTTCAATTAGATAGGTAATCTTCAAACACTTCAAAGACCTACAGAATATGGCATTTAAAATATTTTAAGAACTTAGACTTTTCTGGACAGAGAGATAGATCTGCTCCTAGTAGCACCAATGTATTTCAGGAAAATGATGGCCACTGAAAAAACTTCATGTGGAATTTACTTTGTGGCAACAGTTAGCCCCTGGACAAGAAACTGCTCTGGTATTGACTGCTTGATGGTATGCTGTATAAACTGGACATGCAGGTTCCATAGGAAAGTGACCTTTGAACTTTGGCAGAACTAGCTGAGATGGTCCTTCAGGTTCCTGCTTTGCAGAAAAAAATTGCCAGGCATCCTTCAGAACACAAGGAGAAGTGACTGATGGACTGTGCCAGATTTCCTGCATCACTGAAAGGTATGCCAGAGACTTAACCTACAGGCTGAAGATGGATGCCCCAATGTTACAAAGGAACTTTGGGTGACTGTCCAGGCAGACAGGTGTCATCTCTGTCATTTTCTGGACTTTGAAAGTTTCTTGTACTTCCTGTTTATTTGGGTAATGTTATATACTTCTATGGTCTTTGATGTTGTTGAAGGTTTAATAATTATAGGTATAGTTCTTCTTAGTTATTTTAAAAGGTATATTACATATGAAACTTTAAACTCACAAGGATAAGGTAGATAATGAAATTTTTTTAAGTTTGTTAATTAAAAATAGACTAGACATTTTAATTTTTGCTTGATAGCTGTTCTGTTGTATGTAATTTTGCTATATGGAAATTGAAACCTTCCTTTTTGATTAGACAGAAAGAGGAAGTGTGGTGAAAATGTTCTGTGTATGCTGTAAATAAAGTTAACTGTTTTGGCCCATGGTGAGCACTGTAGCAATAGTCAGGAAATCAGAGTAGAAACAGGTAGAAGGAGGGCTGAGTCAGTCAGTCTCCATCCAACTGCCAAAGAAGAGACATGAAAGGAATCCAGATGAGCCACGGGCTGGGCCACATGGCAGTCAGATACTAGAAATGGGTTGAATTAAGACGAAAGAGCTAGCTAGTAATGTGCTTGAGACATAGGCCCAATAGTAAAAAATTTAAAAAGCAAGAAAGTTATTATTACCAGCTAATTAGGATATAAAGAAATGCAAGTTAGTAGTTAGACATTATAATCAAACTTGTAGTCATATTAGATATGTTTTAAAAATCAAACACGTTTTAGATAAACAAGTCTTCTTCAAACACTTCAGAGATCCATATGGCACTTAAGATATTTTAATAACATGAGTTTTTATTATTTCTATGACAACGGGACATCTGCTCCTGGCAGCATCAGTCTACATCAGAGACAATTATGGACAGCAAAGAAGCTCCATGTAGAGTTGATTTCTCTTTGGGGCAAAAGTTAGTCACTGGGCAAGAAAGAGCTCTTGCTTTTACTACTGACAGTCAGATGTACAAAATGAACAAGCAGTTCACACAAAAAAGAAACTGCTGAACCTTGCCAAGACAAGGTAGGAAGGTCTTTGAGACTATCCTCCTTCATAGATAAATCTGTCAGATGTAATAGGCCTGTAGGCTGTAGACAGATGTTTTCATGATACAGAAGAACCTCAGGTGATTGTCCAGGGAGCCTGCAGTTTCATTTTTTACATTTTTTGGAAGTTGCTTGCTTTCATGTGCTGTTTACTTAGTTAATATAATGTCCTTTTTGAATCTTTGGGGGAGCTGAAGATGAGATAATTATAGTTATACTTTCTAGTGACAGTTTTAGTAAAGAAACTCACTTAGAAGTTAAAGTGTATAAGTTTGAAAGACATCAAAGTATATTGTTAGTAATACAAGTTAGATACAAAGCAGATTAGGTACAATCCTTTGGACTCACCAAAATAAAATAAATAATGGAATATTTTCTTTGAATTTGTCTTTGTTAATGGACTGGACATTACACATATAATTCTGGTTTGTATATAATTATCGTATGTATGTATATGTTTTTCTTATGTTAGGTATAACCTTTTTATTTTTGACACAAAAGGGGATATGTGGTGATATGTTTTATATTTAATAAAGTGGAAATAGAAGAGAACAAAAAGGAAGAACAGAAAAAGAATTGAGCAAGGGAGAGGAAGGATTAAAGGGGAGAAAAGAAAAAAGGAGCTAAAGCAAGAGTGAGAAAAATAAGAAAGGGACAATGCAGAGAAAAGGAGAAAAGGTAGAAGGGAAGAGAAAAGGAAAAACAAGAGAAGAGAAGTAAGGTATAAAGAAGAGGTACAATAAAATAGGAGAAAACAAGAAATTCAGGAAGGGAAAAGGAAGAGTGATGAAAGGAAAAGAAAGAGAAGACAGAGTAGGAAAAAGGGAAATGAGAGGACAAAAGAGTAGGTCAGAGAAAGAAAAAGGAGAAAAAGAAGTCAGAGGGGAAAAGGTAGGAATAAGGAGTTAAGAAAGATGGCAGAAGAGAAAAAATACAATGGAAGAGGAAGGTGAAGTTATAAGAGAGAAAGGGAAAAGGGTGGTGGGGAAACAGGAAAGAGAAAAGGAAAGGAAGGAAGATATTTTTTTAAAGTATAATGGGAAAGAGGAGGTAAAGGTAAGGATATGGAGGAAGTATGCAGGCAAAGGAGGAAAAATGGAATAATAGAGAAGAGAAGGAACAAATTAAAAAGAGGTCTGAGAAAAAGATCAGGAGACAGGAAAGAAGAGTGAAGAGGAAATAGGAAAAAAAAATGTGAACCAAAGGATGGAAGAAATAGGAGGCAGATGAAAAGAAGAACCCAATTCAGGCACAGAGCACGGCAAGCTAGAGAGAGTACGGCCTCCAGGCCCTCTCTGCTCCCCCCACCCCCACCCCCTCAGGTCAAGCAGCGGGACCCTTCTCCTGGCCAACAAAGTGCATCAGTGCATGCCCCTCCTCTACTCCACTGGCCTCCTGCTCTCCAGGGCTGGGCCTATGGAGAAGCCCCACCCAGGCCTTCTAGGACACCTTCAGGTGCCAGCGGGCATGGCATGATGGAAAGAATGGCTGCCACCTGAAAGCCAACATTGGCCCTTTGGAATCTCCAGCCTGAGGCTGCAAGTCTGCACAGGAACACTCGGCCATGAGCCATAGACCATCGCTGGAGGGGACCGCCTTGTTGACAAGCCCTCCAACTTGGACAAATAGACACCTCTCTGGTCCTGGAGGAAGGTGAGCCAAGTCCCATACAGCGACAGGAGGAATCCACCTGTGAGAAGCCAGAACTTGATATCACATGTGGCCAGTCGGAAACACTGGCAAAGGTTTACCAGCTGCCATAAAAGACCTTGTATATAAAATGAAAAAGTTGCTCTCAACCTTTCCCCCAGCCCTTTTAGAGAGACATTTGGGTATGTCTAGACATCTAGCTGTAAAGATTGTTGATGCAGGGTAGAGTAGATGTAGGAAATCACACATGCATGCCCAGTTGTCTTAGAAAGCATCCTAGACCCATCTTCTTCTAAAAGTGACTTTGAAATGGAATTGTTTAGGCCACCTCTACAAAGACCCTGGAAGCAACATTCATCCTTGTTTGTTCAGTAGGACCCAGCTGGAGGAAGAAGGAGTCCGGAGCCAGATTGGACATATGAAGACATCTTTTTGGTGTTCTAACTATTGTATTGTGTATACATCTTATTCATCCACCCACCCACCCACCCCTGTTTGTGTGTGTGTGTGTTTGATGATGCTAAGTATATTTTAAATATCTTTCTAGATGCCCTAAAGTGCCTGACATTGTATTAGTAGTAGTAAAACAACACATTATGTAAATATGTTTTTGTTAGCATTCATTTGAAATATTGTTTGGGGAGGACTAGCCAAACTCCTCCTGAGCTATGTTTGTACCCTGGTTCCCAGGAGAAGGAAAAGCAGATCTCTAAGCCATTGTGCTCCATGGGTGGAAAAGGAACCACTGTCCCATTTTGTTTAGGTTTGTTGTGTACATACTATATATAAAGGACAAAGGAGTCCTAATTTACAACATCTAGTCTCTCTAGGTGTTAAAGAGATTGCCAGTACTATAGAGGTAGTAATTCATTTGTACTTTTTGTGTTAAATTTTGTTCTTTTTGTGTTAAAAATGTTTAATTATTACTCTTGATATATGTGTGCTGTTTTTACTGGACTGCCGTGTACAAAGCTTACTTTAAACATATGGTCTATCTAGATGTTCAGAAGTGCCCAATGTATGTTAAATGTAGAGATAATAAAATATCATTTTGTAAATAACTTTGCTAAAATTCATGAAGCACTATCTTTGGGGAATAGAATTATGAGCTCCTCTGTGAGCTGTACTATCTATATTTGCTCAGTGGTTTAGAGGAAATGCTGGGAGACAGCAAGGTCATGTACTAATATGTTTATATGAGACCTTTCAGATGCCATTTCTATATAGTTGCATTTTGTTTGGCTGGGTGTATACTATATAGAATGGACAAATATGTCTAAAATTTTGACATTCTAGTCTCTAGATGTTAAAGAGGTTGCAAATGTATGCAAAAGTAGTAAAATTAGCACATTGTATACACTGTCAAAATTTATAAGAAAGATTGTTTTATAAACATTTGGGAGATATGAATTTGCTCAACCATTTCTAAGCATTACATATGCCTATAATTGTCTACCAGCTTGAAGGCAAAAGGGAGAAGGAAATGGGTCAAAGCCCAGGTGGTTATATTTAGAAAATACCTCCGATAATCACCATTGCTTTGCATACAGTTTTATTTACCAGTGCAATGTGAATAGCAGATAAGTTCTTGCATAAAATATCTAGTCTTTCTATATATTTTTAAAGTAGTAGAATAGTATTTTGTGTAAATAGTTTTTTGGAAAACTAGACATACTATGTTTAGAGTAGCATTGATAACCCACCTCCGAGAACAGTGCACCAGTTGTACTTGTTCAGCAGATTGAGGAGGTGGGAAGGAAGGAACTGAAAAAAGATTCTGTCAGTGTGTTAGATGTTTTTAGCTTACACATCATCCTGTATCTTTTACACATTTTATTTAACTTTGCTGTATATTGTACACACCAGTCAAATGAGTCCTAATTTTATGGTATCTAGTCTCTAGGCACTAAAAAAGTTGCCAACATATGACAAAAGTAGAGTTAGTAAACTAATACATTCTGTACTCTGTGTACAGATTACCACTACTCAGATTTGCCACAAAACGGTCAAGATACTCAGACTTTCCAAAAACATACTAAAATATATTATAAAGATAGGTGTCTTCAACCACCTCATAAACTGAGCAAATATAACATTCCTGGCATCACTGTTCCTTTCCTGAGGTGGTGTTGAACATCATAGACATCTCACAAAGAGATTGGCAGATAATAGCCTAATGGGCAAAAGACTGCACTTGCCCTGACTACTATCAAAATGCTCACTGACTGATCTAGAAAACAAGATAAAAGATAAAGCTGTCAAAGACTGCCTAGACAAGATAAAACGGTCTCTCCCAAAAGTACCCTACTTCTAAAGTGACTTGTCAGACATCCTAAGCTAATAGCCAAAAAGGTAAATGCTCCCACTATACAGAGAAGCTGTAGATGACTGTCCAGAAAATTAACTGTCATTATCCTCACCTAAATCTTTTTTTCTTTCTTTTTAAATTATGAATAAAGTCACATTTTCTATCTGTGTATATCCTTATTTAAAGTCTCTTCCCCCTCCCACCCCCTCCAGTCACTCTCTCTTTGGAGTTTGAATGTGCATCTTAGGGTATACATCCAGAAGCAAATATCAACAGATAAAAAAAAATGAGAATATCTCTATGTACCTTATCAGATCACCATGATCTAAAGTTAGAGTTCAACAACATCAAAAATCACAGAAAGCCTACCAACTCATAGAAACTAAACATTGCTCAGCTGAACCACCTCTGGGTCAAGGAAGAAATTAGGAAAGAAATCAAAGTCTTCCTAGAATTTAATGAAAATGAATCCACAACATGCCCAAACTTATCAGACACAATGAAAGCAGTCTTAAAAGGAAAATTCACAGTACTAGATGCCTATATGAAAAATCTAGAGAAATCCCACATTAGAAATCTAACAGCACAGCTTAAAACCTTAGAACAATTAGAAGCAAACTCACCTAGAAGGAATAGACAGCAGGAAATAATCAAACTTAGAGCTGAAATCAATACAATTGAAACAAAAAGAACAATGCAAAGAATCAATGAATCAAAGAGTTGGTTCTTTGAGAAAATCAACAAGATAGATAAACCCTTATCCAAACTAATCAAAAAGCAGAGAGTATCCAAATCAACAAAATCAGAAATGAAAAGGGAGACATAAGAACAGACGCCCAGGAAATCCAGAGAATTATTGGATCATACTTTGAAAATCTATATTCCACAAAAAAAGTAAAATTTAGAAGAAATGGACAGCTTTTTGGATAGGTACCACTTACCAAAACTAAAGACCTCAACAGACCTATAACCCCAAAGGGAATTGAAGCTGTCATTAAAAATCTTCCAAGTAAAAAAAGCCGAGGCCCAGATGGTTTCAGTGCAGAATTCTACCAGACAGTCAAAAAAGAACTAATAATAATACTCCTCAAACTGTCCTATACAGTAGAAAATGAAGGAATATTGTCAAACTTTTTATGAGGCCTCAATAGCCCTAATACCCAAGCCACTCAAAGACACAGCAAAGAAAGAGAATTACAGACCAATTTCTCTCATGAACACTGATGCAAAAATTCACAACAAAATCCTGAATCCAACAACATATCAAAAAATCATCCAACATGATCAAGTAGGCTTCATCCCGGAGATACACTGATGGTTTAACATAAAAAAAAACTGTGAATATCATCCCTCATATAAACAAATTGTAAGAAAAAAGCCACATAGTCATCTCATTAGATGCAGAAAAAAAAATCTGACAAAATCCAGCACTCATGCATTGTTGGTGGAAGTGTAAACTGGTAAAGCCACCATGGAATGCAGTATAGCATTTCCTCAGAAAACTGGGAATCAATTTCCCCAAAGACCCAGCAATATCACTCTTAGGCATATACCCAAAGGACTCACATTCACACTCTAAAGGCATTAGCAACTATGTTCATAGCAGCATTGTTTGTAATAGCAAGAACCTGGAAACAACCTAGATGCCCCTCAACTGAAGAATCAATTAACAAACTGTGATACATCTACACAATGAAGTACTACTCAGCAGAAAAAAAACCTAAACTTTGCAGGCAAATGGGTGGATTTGGTGAATATCCTAAGTGAGGTATCAGAAGCCCAGAAAGATAAGCACGGGATGTACTCACTCATTAGTGGACTTTAGTCAAAAAAAAAAAAAACCCAAATTGCAAAACCCAATCCCCTGAAAAGCTTGAGATCAGAAGGAATTTAAGAGAAACTTCCAGTGATTCCCTTAGGAAGAGAAAATAGGAAAGATCTCCTTAGCTAATTGGGAGCATAAGGGGTTACAACCAAGAAAGGGTGAGAACAAGTCATGAGAGAAGGAGATGATTGAGTGAGAGGAGCAACAAGGAGGGAGGAAAAAAGAGATGGAGATCTTAATAGAGGAAGTCAATGTGGAGTTGGACAAAGACCAACACAGGTGGCTAGGGTTACCCGTAAGAACTCACAGGATGTCCCTGCCTAGATCTCCAACCAATGGTGAAGGTGTTTCCTAGACAAGACTTCCCCAAAAATCAAATGAATAGATACCCCAAGTGCCATCACAGAACTTACATCCAACAATGAATAGAGGTAGAGGCAGAGATACATGGCTGAGTACTGGACTGAGCTCCTGGTCCAGCTTAGAGCAGAGGAGGAGACTCTATATGAGCAAGGGGATAGGGCTTATGAAGAAAATCCCCACAGTGATAACTGGCTGAAGCTCTGGGAAGCCCACTGAATTAACAACAGCCACTGGGTAACCTTCAAGAAAAGGAACAAGGCTCTCCAAGGATAGGCAGGTGTTCACTGACATGGGCTGTATGTGGAGCCTCGAGGGGAGGGTTCAGATTGTGTTTCTATGCATGGACTGACACACTTTGGAGCCCACTCTCCCCAGAGGAACAGCTAACCCAGACATGACATTACAATAAGAAAATAAGACCTGCCTAGAGTGGATGGTGAGTTGATCCACCTTGGAACTTCTTGCCCCTTTGGAGGAGGGGATGGGGAGAAGGCAGACAGGGAGGGATTGGGAGGGGAACAGAGAAAGAGCAAGGGGATACATAAAAAAGGACTCTATTTTCTAAAAATAAATTAATAAAAATGGGAGGGAGGAAGGAGGAAAGTAATGGAGAAATAAAGTAGAAGTAGATGGAAGAGGAAAAAGAACACAGGTGGGTAGGAGAGGCAAGAACAGAAGGAAATACAGGAGTGAAGAAAAGGAAGGAGGTAAGAAGAGGAGGAAAGTAGATGGTGTGGCAAAATGAAGGAAGTGGGATGAGGGAAGAAGGGAGGGAGATGGAGGAAGATTTAAGACAATGGAGGAGGGCTGAAAATGGGAAAGAGTGGTGGGAAGGAAGAGAAGGAAAGAGTGAAGTAGAGGAAGGAAGTAGTGGCAGGATGAAAAAGGAGAGAAGAGGAAAGGGAAGAGGAGTGAAGAAGAGGGAATGAACGTCTAGAAAAGAGAAGATGAGCAATGGGAAGAGAGTGGAGGAAAGTGTAGAAAGAAGAGTGGTGGGCAGAGGAAAAATAGGGAGGATGTAGGAGGGAGAAGGGAAGAAGAAAGAGGGAAGAGTGAGAAGTGTTTGAGGGAAGGAAATGAATAAGGAAGAGAAAGCTAGAGGAGGTAATTGCAGAGTGGGAGGAGGAAAGAAGGGGAAACAATGTTAGAGTATGATGGAAAAAGCAGGAAGGAGGTTGTGGATGATATAGACATGAGGGGAGTGAACTGCAAAGAAAGGAAAAGGGACAGTGAAGAAAGAAGAAAGGATGGAAGTGAAAAGGAGGGGAGAAGAATGAAAGAAAAGGGAAGAAAATGTAGGCATGGTTATAAAGGTAAGGGACATTGCTGTGCAGTTATATCGTTGTACATTGTAGATAATTGTCCCTCGTACTGGTTGCAGTCAGTAGGAAGTATGGGCAGGGCTCACAGACTAAGAAAACTCTGGGAAGAAGAAGAACAGAGCATAAATCCTAACAGATGCAGAGGAAAGAAGACAACACTGCTGCTATGAGAAAAAGTAACAAGGCACTTAGCTAAACAAGATAAAAATCATGGACTAGTTTAAGACTAAGAGCTAGCTAGCAATATGCCTAAGCTATAGGCCAAGTACCATGTAATATATACAAGCTTCTATGTGTTTCTTGGGGACTTTGGGAATGCTGGTCCAAATCTTAGGAATAGACAGAGGTAAGTAGCTGTGGGCAGGTCCAGATATCAAGGTTAGTCCAGGCCAGAAACTTCTTCCTACAAGAAGGGGTGAGAAAAGAGAAAAGGATCAGGACTGAAGTAAAAAAGTGGGGAGGGAGAAAGATGAGAGAAGAGACATAAAGAGGAAGAGACGGGAATATCGGGAGAAAAAGGTAAGAGATGGAAGGGAGGGAGGCAGCAAGAGTAAAAGAAAGAAAAAAGGATGGGAAGAGAAATAGAAGAGGCAGAAGAGAAAATAGGAATGAGGAGGTGGGAAAAAAGTAGGATGGAGAAAAGAAGAGGGAAAAGTATAAAAAAGAGAAGAGATGATAAGAGGTTGAAGAAGAGAATAAAAAAGTAGAGAAGAGGAAGAAAGAGAAGAGGAGTGGGTTTCAAAAGAAGTTGGTAGAAGGAAGGTGGGAGAGCAGAAAAGAAAGATGAATGAACTGAAAATAGGAAGAAAGAATATCAAAGAGGAGAGAGAAGTGAAGTGGCAGATTGAGGGTGGAAGTATGAGGAAAAGAAAAGAATAGAAAAAGAAATGCAAATATGGAAGAAAACAGTATAAAGCAGATGGGAGAAAAGAGTGACAAGGGACAGACAGAGATAAAGATGGAGCACGAGGGGAGATGGAAGTGAGAAAAGAAGGAGGGGAAGCAGAGAAGAGTAGGAAACGGCCAGCAAAATACATGGGAGAAAAATATTCCAGGAGGAAGGAAGTAAAAGAGGGAAAGGGAAAACTGAGGGGAGAGAGTAGAAAGGATTTGGGAGGGATGAATACAAGGCAATAGAAGAAAGGATAACGAAAGAAAAATAAAAAGTGCAGACAGAGGAGCAATGATTAGAAGCTGAGGAAAAAGGCAAGATCAAAGTATGATAGGAAATTTGGAGCTAGGCACTAGGTGTGCATGGGAGACAACAAAGGAATGACAGAACTGAAGGCTAGAGGGTCAGCAGATTCTAGAATTCTTAAAGAAGGAGAAAGGCTAGAAAGAAAGTTTTAGGGACGATACAGGGCAGGAGTAATCAAGATGCTGAGGAAAATGGCAGGGACCTCGTAAAGAGGTTAGGAAGCCGTCTGGTTGGGGGCTTTACAGGAAATAAGTATACAGAGGAAGGTAAGCATGCTCCTTGGAGAAGAGTCTGAGGCAGATGTTAGAAGGTTGACAGCAGGGGCTGGAGAGATAGCTCAGAGGTTAAGAGCATTGACTGTTCTGGAAGACCTGAGTTCAATTCCCAGCATCCACATGGCAGCTCACAACTGTCTGTAATTCCTAGATCTGATACCCTTACACAGTTATACATGCAACCAAAACACCAATTCACATAAAATAAAAAAATGTCTTTTTAAAAAAAGAAGGTTGAAAACAAACAGAACAGGGTGAAAGGCAGCAAATCAAAGGTGAAGCACAGACAGAGAAGACTGATCAGGAAGGCAGGCATATATCTTTATGTTTAAGGCAGGAAGCTGGAGATGAAAAAATGCCTAAGGCATATGGTATGGTAGGAGAATAAAGCAGAATCTAGTGATGAAAAGTGCAAGACAATCATGTAAAACATGAATTCTAGTTGGTATTTAATGAAAAATTACAGCCAGATATTGGTGAAAAGCTGGAATATCAGAGAGAGGAAACAGACCACAGTCAGTTCTCAACCAGCCAACTTCTCAGGGTAAAAGCTATCTTCAAGTGTTCTCAGCCTGACTGGTTACCTCTACAGAATATTTCAATGTCTGCCTGTGCCTGCCTTAAATGTCTTCTTTGCCCAGTTGTTTCACTTCCAGGTTCAACTCTGCATCATAATCCTAGAGATAGGATTAAAGGTGTGAGCCACTACTGTTTGGCTCTGTCTCTGAAGTTATGACATTAAAAGTATAGGTCACCACTTGGTCTTTCCTGTGCTGGGATTAAAGGCATGAGTTACAACTCTCTTACCCTTGTGGCTTGACTGTGGGTGAATCTATTCTCTGATATTCCAGGCTGATTTTATTAAATGTAAAATATATCACCACATATCCCCCTTTGTGTCAAAAATAAAAAAGGTTATAATTAACAAAAAACATATACAATAAGTACAATTATATACAATATATACAACAATAATTATATGAGTAGCTTCTAGTACATTAATAATTGACAAATTCAAAGAATATTCTATTATTTATCCTATTTTGGTGAGTCCGAAGAATTGTACCTAATTCACTTTCAACCTAACTTGCATTAATAACTAAAAACTATATTTTGATGTCTCTCAAACTTATAAAATTTAACTTCTAAGTGAGTTTCTTTTCTGAAATTGTCACTAGAAATCTCTACCTCATCTTCAATTCCCTAAGAGACCTAAGAAGGAAATAATATTAAATAAGTAAAGAGCATGCATAAACAAGCAACTTCCAAAAAATCTAAGAAATGAAACAACTGGCTGCCTGGACAATCACCCAAGGTTCTTCTGTATCATTAAAGCATCCATCTTTTATGCCAAAAACAATTTCTATATTATCCAATGCTATTCACAGCATATACAGACATCCTACATCACTTCTCCTTTTGTGTCCAATCAAAAAAGAAGGTTTTATTTTTAACATAGCAAAATTACATATAACAAAACAAATATCAAGCAAGGATTACAGATACAATAACTAGTTTATTTGTGACTATCAAAATTAAAAACAATATTGTATCATCTACCTTATCCTTAAGAGTCCAAAGTTTCAGATTAAATTTACCTTGTATTATAACTAAAGAAAACTATAACTATCTAATCTTCAACTCCATCAAAAACCACAGAAGTATACTATATTACCTACATAAGGAAGGGCATTATAAGCAACATCCAGATTCTAGAAAAGACAGAGACATCTGGCCAACTGGACAGTCACCCAAAGTTTCTTTGTAATGTTAGAACATCCATCTTTAGCTTACAGGCCTAAAGTCTCTGGTAGACTTTTCAGTGAAGCAGAAAATCTGAAGGACTGCTCCACTCATTCTGACATAGTTTGTCAGTTGCTTCTCCCTGTGTCCTGAAGAATGCCTGGCAGTCTCTACAAAGCAGAAACCTGAAGGAACACCTTGGCTTTTTTGGCAAAGTTCAGAGGTCATTTTCCTTTGGGTCTTGCATGTTCAGTTCACACAGTATACTGTCAAGGTAAAAACAGTCTGTTGCCAAGTATCTTATTTTTGCCACAAAGAAAGAACATTCCATATGGAGTTTCTTCAATGTCCAAGTAGATTTATGCTGCCAGAAACAGACCTTTCACACTGTCCAGAAAAGCTTAAGTTCTTAAAACATTTTAAATGCCATTATTCTGTAGGTCTTTGAAGTGTTTGAAATACCTATGTAATTGAAGTATATCTTTGTATATCTAAAATATCTAACTAACATGACTACAAGTTTGATTATCATAGATGACTATTAGTCTGTATTTCTTAATAATACATTACAATTTTAGAATTAAAGCATCCATCTTTGGTCTACAAGCCTAGCATATCTGATAGACTTCTCTGTGAAGCAGGATCTCCTCAAAGAACTTCAACCATGTCTTGGCAAGGTTCGGCAATTCTTTCTTGTGTGTCTTTTGCTTGTCCATTTTGAATGTCATACTCTCAGCAGTCAAGGGAAGAGTTCTTTCTTGCCCAGTGGCTAACTTTTGTCACAAAGAAGGTCAACGCATATGGATTTTATTTCCTCTCGATAATCTTCTCTAAAGTAGATTTTTGCTGTCAGGAGCAAATATCTCATTATCATAAAAATAATAAGAACCTATGTCACTCCTGGCTCATTTTATTAAACATAAAATATGTAACCACAAAGGATGAAAGTAGGAAGTAGAAAATTATGAGAAGGGAAAGGAGGAGGTAAGAAAATAAAACATGAAAGGTAAGGGACAAAGGAAGAGGAATCAGGTAGAAATAGAAGTGGAAAGGAACAAGATAAGAGAAGTGACTACAAATAGAACATGGAGAAGTTAAGTGTGAGGAAGATGAGCAAGACCTATAGAAGACGGAAGAAGAGTGAGCAGAAAAGAACAGTGAAAATTAAGAGAATAGTGTAGGAAAAAGGGAAGAGGCTTGAAGGAGAAGAGAATACAGGGAATCAGGAAAGAAAATAAAGGAGTATTGAAAAGGGAAGAGGGACAGGAGATGATGGAAGAGAGATGTTAAAGAGAAGAAGAAAGTATGAGGAGACCAGGATCTGCAGGATGGGGGGACCCTCGGATGGATGGCAGCATGGCCTGAGGGACAGAAGGAAGGCTAGAAAGGAGGGCAGGAGTAGGAGAAGATGAGCACACGGCAGTGTAGAAGAGAAGGTAAGGGTGTGGGCAGGAGAATGGAGCTTTTAGAAAAAGGAGGCCCTGGATGGCACGCTGAGCAGGTCAGAGAGCTGGCATGGGGCAGGGGAAGAGAGTTCTGTCGCGGGCAGAAAGATCATGGAAATATGGGTTCCAGCTACAAGAAGGAGGGCTGCAGGATAGGACCAAAAGTGCAGACCTACTGGGAGAGTTTGGGGCTGCAGCATGGCTCAGCCGTCAGGGCAACTTTCTACTCCGTTAGAGGACACAGCTTTGATTCAAAGCTCCACAGAGAGGCTCACAAGCATCAGTGACCCCAGGTCCAGGGATCCAGGGCTGTCTCCTCTCAGCCCCTGGGTCAATGCGTGCATTTGGTATTGAGAACACATGCCAGCAAAGCCACCACCCAGAGAAAACCATGTATTAAATTTTCAGCATGGGGAACCTTTTTAATAATCAGGAAGAATTTAGTTTACTCCAGTCATGGTTGAAGCAGAGGACAGGAAGGAGGATCTGGTGTAGGGTGGAATACCAAGGGGCTAGAGGAGGCCATGGGGAGGGAAGAGGCTGGTATGGAGGACAGGAAATCAAGGACGGCTACAGATCCTGATCAGGGAAAGGCAGACTAGAGAAGAGAGCAGGTGTCTGTCGAGGGTGTCAGTATCAGGGCCTGGGGTGGAGGCTCAGGAAGAGCAGAGGAACCTGGGAGAATCTCAAGAGACTGGCTGGTAGTCAGGATGTTGGGAGAGGGGAGTGCAGGGTGGGCAGGGGCTGGGCTCCTTAACAGACTGCAGGAGGTCCTGAGGCCTGTGGGGACCTGAGAAAACCTGGAAGGACAGCAAGAATGCTGGGGTGGGAGCTGAATGATCTAGAGGAGGACAGGAGGCCAAGGGAGGAGAGAAGGACCATGTGATGTGTCTAAGAGAGTGGCAAAGCACTACAGGAAAAAGCAGGACTCTGGGGAGCATGTTGGAGGTGGCTGGGGAGGAAGGCAAGAGCAGTGGGATCATGAAGCTGGGGAGACACACAGAAGGGATGGGTTAGTGGGCTTCATTGTTGGGGCTGGAGGATGACGGTGGTGGGGAGCATGTGTCTGGAAGGTTGGAAGTCCTGGGCCTGGGGTCCGCAGGCTCAGTCTGGGCCGAGTGAGAAGGCTTGGAAAAAGGGAAGACATTCCCTGAAAGAGTGGGATACTGAGGACGAGAAGAGGTCCCTGGTTGCGTAGGATGCTGGAGGTGATGTTAGGACTGTCTGGTGCAGGCTTAGAAGATGGAGAACAAAAGGCCAAACGGTCAGGTTGCTAAGGGCAGGGAGGCTAGCTGGGGAATGGTAAAAGTCTGGAGTGAAATGTCAGGGGATGACGTTCAAGAGGACAAATGTCAG
Organism: Sigmodon hispidus; assembly: GCA_004025045.1. Lineage (NCBI taxonomy): Eukaryota > Metazoa > Chordata > Mammalia > Rodentia > Cricetidae > Sigmodon > Sigmodon hispidus. Next base: position 23 of record PVIH01021615.1, on the reverse strand, counting down.
GGCAGGAGTCAGGAGGTCCAGGA
>PVIH01021614.1:0-29285 GCA_004025045.1 Sigmodon hispidus | reverse complement strand
ACACACACACACACACACACACACACACACACACACACACACACACACACACGCTCCAGCAAACTAATGATAATTTGTAATCATCTTTCTATTACTGTTCATTCTTCCTTTCGACTCCCCCTCCTGCATTTTCTGTCTTTAGGAAACATGGCTGCATGTTTAGTTTTCTTTCAGAACAGAATGATGTCTGCTTTCTTATTTAACTGGCTTTTGACTTAGATCCTCCTATTTTCTATGGCTCTGACGTCCATCCCCATCCTGACTCCATTGGAAAGCTGTGAAACTTCTTTCTACCTTCAATAGCAAGTTGAGGAGAGAAAGAGGCCTCTTCACCTGCTGCCCTCTAGCATCACAGTTGTGAGGCAGACTGTGTCTGAGCAGGGCCTTGGCATGGATTGCTGAAGAGGAAGAGGCTGACTGACTGCGGCATCTCAGAAGCCAACCTGGACTGAGGAAGCAAGTCCAGAATGGAGCCAATAATGCTTCTTTGTTGTTTTAGCTACAAGCTTCTTTCCCCCAAGGAAGGGGACCAGATGCTCTCAAACCACACAGAGACTAGGAAATGTGAATGTGGTGCCTGCAGATGGCCTGCATCCCAGTGTGCTAGCACTGTTTAGAAAGCCAATTTGAATTCAAATGCCTTTCCTAGTTTGCCTAGGTCTCATTGAACCTATCAAAAGACTGCTCCCCAAGTCCTTTAAGAACCTCTGGTCTTTCCTCTGTGCTAGGCACTGTCCCAGAAGTAGAGATACAGGAACTTTTGATAGACAGCAAGGTTTTTTCTGGGAACTTACACTCTCTGGAAGACAAAACACAAACTATGTGAGTGGCAAAGTTAAGACAGCTTTGCAGGAGGAATGGAGTCAGTTCAGAGCTGAGGCAATTGCACAGCTTTTCGGTGTTAGGCTGAGAATGTTGAAGGATAGTGAGGGCTTAGAACAGACAAAGATAACTGAGTGTTCAGGAGCCAAGATGTCAATCTTCCTTAGGGACAGAGGAAGGATTGACTTGCCCATGTGGGCATTGGGAAACCATGACCCATTCCAGAAGTTTCAGGTTCTTGTCATGTTGACAGTGGTTTTGCTCTGTGTCTCATAGTCTTTTCAAGTATTTGGATGGCATGCTTTTGTCTAACTGTATTGCCCAAGCTGATGCACTTCTGATCTCATTAACCGTTGCAAGACATTGTGTTTGCTTTCCTGTCTACTCTTGAATTAGAATCCTCTAGATGTTCACACTTTACTTGAGGATCTTCTACAAGACCATTAATCAAAGCCACAGACTGAGCCTATCAAAGGCTAGCTCCAGTCACAGACTCCATGCAAAATGAAAGATGTACAGAATAATCAAGATAGGTTTAGTGTGCTGCCAGGATCATATCTCATGCTGGGCTTTGAATTCAGGGTGCTTTATTTTTATTAGTTAATTATTGCACTAAATTAATTTAATGTTGATAATTATTTTTTAAAAGCAACGTTATATTTCATTAATTGTTGAAAAACTTAAGCAATAATAACTTTGGGTTTCATTTAGTTTCTGAACCCTTGGGCTAATTTCATGACCTTAGATAAATATTGTTAGTTCCTAGCAGTTAGGGACAGGCAGTTGTCTGTGTCCACTTCCCACATAAACTCACTATCAGGACCTGTGTTTAAATGAAAAAACAAAACCAAAAAAGCCTCAGCCCGAATTCTTCCACATTCTCACAAACACTTACTCACAGACAAGCACAAAAATAGGTGACCTTCTCTCCCAATCCTGTGGTCTTTCCTGAAGTCCACACAAGCATCGTGCAGGAAATATTAATCTTGATGTCATAACAAAACTTTAACTTGGGAAAGTTTAGAGATATGGCATAAACTTACTCTTCTTTGGGTGAGGACCCCAGGGAGAATTCTTCCCTATGCATGCATCAAGTATCACTATGTAAATGTTCAGCTGGGTTTGCCAAATTAAGGGAAAGGATAACAGTGAAGATCTCTTTAGCCAGCTACATGCGTTAGCATCATTCATTCCTCAGGTGAAAAATTACTATTGCACTACCTATAAGATCCAATAAACCTGAGCTGTTAGAGATGGAGCCTCTGGAAATGTTCAGTCCCTGCTGAAGTCAGGATTCCTTGTTAAAGTCCTGTGATAACTAATCTTGGTTATCAACACACCTAGAAAACTGGACCTCAATTTAAGAATTGCCTCTATTAGATGGGTCTATGGGCAGGTCTGTGAAGAGAATTTTCTCAATTGCTAATGGATGTAGCAGGACCCAGCCCACTGTAGGTGGTACCATCCTTAGGTAGGACTGCCTGATCTGTATAAGAAATGTAGTTGAATGTAAGCCTTAAAGCAAACCAGAAAGCACTGTTCCTGCCTTGGCTGGATGATGATATGATGGTATGAGATGTGAAAGTTGAAATAAACTCTTTTCAAGTTGCTTTGGTCATGGTGTTTATTACAACTACAAAAATGTAAGTAAAATAGATCCTTTACATAATAATTAACAAATAGAGATTCAGTACAACAAGGCATCAATGAAAGTCAAGTATTCATTTTGCTTATATTCTAGATCTCTAGCAGCTACTTCAAAGGCTCTTTAAGTAAAAGTACAACCTTACTAAGCAGTGTGTATGCTGCATACATTGTTTTCATACAATTCTTTGTCCCTACATTGTCCTTTTAAGATCTCTGCTATTGATTTTTTTCTGAAAAGAATCATGAGTATCTAGCTCTGCTAGAACCCCAGAATCCCAGTAGCATCTAGCTGCAACCATGTATAATAGGTGCAGTGATACATGACTTCAAGGCCAAAGGACTTGTCCTCGAAACTGGTAGGAGTTTGCTAAGGCTTGCATCACTAGTCAGCCCCTTCCTGAAACTGCCTAGCTTAAGACATTGTTTCATCTCAAGGCTGCAAGTTCTTGAGGGAAGTTTACATCTAAAGACTGGTTGAGTCTAATAGAAAGCCACAACACCTTTGAAGGTTCTCTCACTTTCTATTGCTCATCTTGCTTTCTTCTTCAGTGTCCAAGGACTTACCCCAATAAAGCTCCCACATTCTTATACCCATGTCAAAGTCTGTTTCACTTTTCTGGAACGACTTGCTTTACAATTATGAGCTTGAAGGAATGCCCACGAAACCTTACAGAACATGTCACTACAAACCATACCTGCAAAGTCACTGTAGGAATTCTGAAATCGTGGGATACATACTGTGAAACAGACAGGCATTGACCCACTATGCTGCATTCTTTTTGAAGCATCATTCTGGATGATGGCTACATTCTGTTTCAGGATTCTTGTATCTAGGTTTTGATTACATATTTAAATTTTCAAAGCATAATCTTTTAGAGCCTTGTGTTGTTTGTTTGTTTGCTTGCTTATTATGTGTATTATGTTGAAGGAATCAAATAATTCTGCAAAGGTTTTTATTTTTGACAGGCTGATAATTAAATAAATTGGCATAAATTTTCATTTTTAGTAGTGGGACTCCAGCATCTTTTTTTTAACAATTTATTTAATTCTTAAACCTAGCACTGTTCCCTCTCCCCTCTTCCCAGTCCTCCTCCAGCTTCCCTCCACCCCGTCCACTCCTCAGAGAGGGTAAGGACTCCCAGGGTGAGTCAATACAGTCTGGCATGTCCAGTTGAGGAAGGACCAAGCCCCTTCTCTCAGTATAAATGCTGAGCAAGGTGTTCCTCTGAAGAGAAGAAATCCAGCATCTTAATGGCACACGGTCAACACTCACATGCACACTTTCTAGCCTCTTATGTAGCCTGGAGGCTGTGTGTCAGAATTCTGGCCAATAACTCTTGCACCTCTGGGCATATTCTTTCTGGAATGCACACAAGCTCCTCTGACCCAGTCCTTTTTCCTTGACCTGAAATGAGGAAAATTAGTTGGCTGATTGTATCACAGAAATGGACTCACATCTTAAGGGTCATAAAGATAAATTCCCAATTCAGCTGGATTCTCTTTCTCATATACATGCTACTTATCCCCATAAATGTTGTAGTTTACGATATATAGTGGCATCTATAAACAAAGATAATGCAATGGGATAGGAAGCAAGTCTGCCCAGGGTCCCAGGGTGTGCACCCTCTTTTGAGTAGCAGTGTTTTTGCTGAAAATGATGCTGAACTTTGGATTTATTTATATTTGCTTGGCATCCCCTTGACATATCCATTTAATCTTAAACCTTCTCCCATGTGTGAGCTCCTCTCCACATTCTCATACATACTTGGGAGGCAGTCAGCACTATCAGTGCAAACAACTCTTCCATGGTCTTTCTGACAACATCCAGCAGGTTGGGCATTATATGTTAACCGGACAGTATATCAGTTTTTTGTCTTTGGAGTGCTATACAACAAGGCTTGTTTGCTCCCATGGTTACAGGGGCTCTTCTAGCCATGTGGCATTGCGTACTTCCTTGGGTTTCATCTGAGAGGTTGCATATGTAAGTGTTTATGCTGGTAGAGACTTTCTTCTGATAACATTAGCAACCAAGAGACTGAAAACTTCAAAGCTGGGTGTTTTTCATTCTCAGAGTTCAGACATAAAAATCTTTTTCTATTAGGTGGAACAGTGAGTACTAATTTACAGCTTCTCAAGTGCATAAACTCAAGGTTGTTACTGTTTAATTGCTTCAAATTCAGAACTACTCATGTGCTGCTACCATTCCACATGGATACTGGCCAGTTTTCAGCTTGACAGAATCCCTAAATATTTTGTGTGTGGTTCTAACACATAATCTTTTGGTCTTTGTCCAAGTACAGGGTTAGGTATAGCTCTTTACGGAATTCCTGGAGTCTAAATAGGCATACTTAGACCTTAAATGAGGCCTCTACCCCAATGTCCTTCATTGCCAACACAGAGTGCCCTCCCCCTACTGACATGGAATTCTGGGAAGACAACTTCCCTTGGCATATCTTGTTACAAGATTAAACTGTGCAGAGAGTCTGGAGGAAACTTAATGGAAGAAAATAGTCAATCATGTTCCCTAAATTCTGCTATTGTTTTGGACGCTTGAGTAAACCATGTGGTTGATGAGGGCTTTCCAGCCAAGGAAAAGAGAGTTAAGACAACTGGCCCACTTAGGGCTAAAGAACATCAAATTAGTGAATGCAGCTCACACACACGCACACACACATTGAAAGCTTTTCTAAAGAATGAACATATTCAGGAGGGTCTCCCCTAGGTACCAGCTGCCACATATATATCCAGTGACAAGATAAGACGAGACACATGCAACAGTCCACAGAGGAGAAGTAGTGAGTGGTGCAAATAAGACACTCAAAAGAAGGAATGTATGTATACCAGTGTGGAGGAGGCAATCAGCAGGGTCCACAGGGGACAATATAAGCCTGGGTACAGGGAGAGGGCTATGGTAAAGCAGGAGCACTGGGGTAATAAGATGGTCTACAGTACAGTGTCTGGGTGCAGGGATAAGAAAGGGAATTATGAGGGGGTAAAATGATTCTAAATCATAGCCAAACTTCAATGTCCACTTGAAGGGTTTGGACATCTTGGAGGCGTTGGGAAACATAGATGGTTTCTCTTGTGTTTAGGAATGTGGGTGTAATTTGGGAGGGAAAGGCGTGTGAAGTTGTATACAGATACGGCTGCAGGATGACTCAGCTCTGGTGGGTGATGGATCAGTGGAGAAAAAGAAAGAGAGAGGTAGCTGGTGCCCTGGGTACTGCAGTAGGCTGGCCAGGGTGAGGACATGAAAGCCCAGCAAGGCTACCAGTTATCCCAGCTGGAGTACAGTGTGAATGCCGCTGCTCCACCTTACCTCAGTTAACTCTCACTTTTTTTTTTTCCTAAGTAGTTGCCTGACTCTGTCTTAAGGAGAAATCCAATCAATGAGTGAATAACAAGTAGGATTTAAACTCACTTTTACCTCATCTTCAAGATCAATATTCAAAATACTCTGCAATAACTTGAATACTTTTTAAAAAAGAAAGGTTAATAAATAACTGCAGAAGCAGAGAATATAGAAAGAGACTCTATTTAGGCCGGGTTATCCTTCCACCCAAGATCCAGCACCACCGCTGTGTGAGTAACTCCATAGCCTGTTACCTTCTATTGGTATTTGAAGCAAAAGCTTCCTGTGCTATCTCTCTGTGCTCAGTCTTATGGTGGTAAGATGTGTTTTAGGTTTGTGGGAAATTGCAGAGGACAAGACAGAAATCATAAAAGCACAATTGAATTACGTTGTGTTGTGGCCCCTGGGATAACAGCTGTTTTCCAGGTCTACAATCCTCATTAGGAAATCAAAAACTCGAAGCTTCCCATCCACAGCCTTGCACTGTTGGCCACGTGGTGACAGGAAGCCTTGTGTTTGTACAGGTGGGGGAACAAGCAGCCTTTCGAGGTGGGTGGCTGGCAGCTCTGCTGGGAGCACAGGTGGTGTGTGTGAGGAAAAGGCAGTCCAGGAAGACACTGTGTGTTCTCTGCTCCCAATGTGAGGGAGAAGTGGAAGGCAGTCCTCTCTATGTTGCTGGGTCATGTCAGGGCCAGATACAATAAATCTCTGCCCCAGCTGACACAGAAGATTTTGGTCTTGATATAAACTCAGTTCCCATTTCTAAAAAATTAAAAAATAACTACAGCATCATGAACCTTGAGAACACATAAAGGATAGTCATTCTTTTTTTTTTAAAAAAAAAAACATTGAATTAAAACAAATTGTGTATGTTTAAAACATTAAACGTATTATAAAATATTAACTATATCACTTAAAGTACTAAAAAGTTGTATATATTTTTAAAATGTGTGTGTGTGTATATATGTAGAAATGTAGATTTGTTTTAAAGCACAGAGAATAAACCATAAAATATCCCATGTGTGGCTCTCTCAGGCTTGGAGTCTATGAGGTCATGATGTGGGGTGTGAGGATGACAGGGATGGAGACACAGTGCTGATGGCATTCTAGCTTATGAGTTATATGAGGTGATTTTGCACAACTGTAGGTGAATGTATGTGTTCTGAGCATATTTGGTGAGGTGAGGCTGTGAAGGCTGTAGGTTAGATGCACACAAGTAATTGTTTTTGGCACAATATTCTCAATTTACAATGAGTGTTTTGGGACATAGCCTCATTTGAGGTTAAGGAGCATATACAGAGAGCAGAAAGCCAGAAAGAGACAGGTGTTTTGACAAAGGAATGCTTCAAGGTTTTGCAAGCAGTTGATAACTATGGGGAGTGAAGGCCATTAATTCTATCCACATGGTGGTCAGAAAGTTCATGCTAGGGAGATACTTGACCTTGACCCAAGTAAAGGAGAGAAGCAGTCACACAACCATCTAAAAGTTATTTGGTTTGTTCTTTGGTTTTGCCTGGGGTAAGAAACAGTGACCAGAAACACCACTCCCATCTATTGTTCCCTAATACCAGGCCAGCAGGGAAAACTCCTGTGGCCAGAACTCTCCATTAACATCCCAGTTTGTTGAACACCTTCATCTACAAATCCCGCCCCAAACCCCAAACAGTCTCATCACCCTGCAACTGCATCAGCTCCCTGAGACTCACACTCTTGCCAGCCCCTATTGGATCAAGAGCTCCCACTTGATCAAGAGTTCATATTGGACTAAGATTGGATTGTTGAGACACAAAAACAACCAGGTTCTATTGAGCCAAGAACAGCTCACTGAGACTCAGAATATGTTACCTCCAAGTGGACCAAGAACTCGGATTGGATCAAGAGAGGCTTCCTGAGAGTCAGACACAGCCAGAGAAGATTGCACCAAGAACAGCTCACTGAGATACAGACAAATCCTGCATTGTTCTGAGGAAGCAATGGGAAGACAACTGTGCAAGAACGCACATAACAACATGAAGAACTATATGGTATGGTACCACCAGAATCTGGTGGTTTACAACAGCAAGACCTGAATATGCCAATGTAAAAGAAGCAGAAGGAAATGATCTTAAAAACAACTTTATGAAGATAATAGAAGCCTTAGAAGAGGAAATAAAAAATTCCCTTAAAGAAATAGAGAGGAAAAGACAAACAAAAATATTTGGAAGAGATCAACAAATCCCTTAAAGAAAATAAATAAAACCAAGAAAAAGCAATCAAACAAGAAAAGAGTTCAAGGTTTAAAAATTAAAATAGGAGCAATAAAGAAGACATAAACCAAGGGAATGCTGGAAATAGAAAGTCTGAGTAAACAAGTAGGAACTACAGATACAAGCATAATCAACAGAATGCAACAGATGGAAGAGAGAATCTCTGGTGTTGAAGATTTGATAGTGGAAATAGATACATCAGTCAAAGAAAACACTAAAGCCAAAAAAGTCATAACACAAAACATCTAGGAAATCTAGGACACCATGAAAAGACCAAACCTAGGAATAATAGGACTAGAAGAAGGAGAAGAATACCAGCTGAAAGGCACAGAAAATATATTTAACAAAATCATAGAAGAAGACTTTCCCAATCTAAAGAAGGAAATGCCTATAAAGATACAAGAAACTTACAGAACACCAAATAGACCAGAACCCCCACATACATCCAAAGTCTACTTGACACATAATAATCAAGCTGCTAAGCCAACAGAATTGTGGGAGCCCATATGGTGACTCAGTTTCCCATACTGACGTGCAGAGGAAAAGAGTCACAGTGACTCAGCTATTCTAAAGTTCTAATAAGTTCAGCTTGCTCCTTAATTTAGCCTTGATGACCATGGGACCAGGGAAAAAGTTCATTGTTTTACTGCCAGAGCTAGCAGGAAGCACATGATGTGATAATGAAGCAAGTGGCCGGCCTGCAGCCTGACTCAAGGACAGGATTTTCTTAAGATAATGTTTGAATGTCTTATACTATTCTTTGTTTGAATTCTGGCTTGAAAACATATATAAGCACTTTCAGAAATAAACTTGGGATCTTCATGGTTCTGAACCACAGGTCCCTCCTGGTTTCTTTCCTATTTTCTTCTGCTGAGTGCCTGCCCCTAGTGACCCCTGGTGACTTATGGCTGGCACCGACACAGAATAAAGAATTAATGAATCAAAGATTTGGTTCTTTGAGAAAGTCAACAAGATAGACAAACCCTTATCCAAACTAACCAAAAAGCAGAGAAAGAATATTCAAATTAACAAAATCAGAAATGAAAAGGGGGAAATCCAGGCACTGAGGAAATCCCAAGAAACATTAGGTCATACTTCAAAACCTGTACTCCAGTAAATTGGAAAACCCCAAAGAAATGGACAGCTTTCCAGACAGGTACAACTCATCAAAATTAAATCAAGACCAGATAAATGACCTAAATAGACCTATAACCCCCAAGAAAAAAGGAATAGTTATTAAAAGTCTCCTAACCAAACAAAGCCCAGAACCAGATGGTTTCAGCTCATAATTCTACCAGAATTTCAAAGAAAAACTAATATCAATACTCCTTAAATTGTTCTATACAATAGAAACAGAAGGAACATTGCCAAACTCTTTCTATGAGGCTACAGTCACCCCGATACCCAAATTACACAAAGACACAACACAACAAAGAAAGAGAATTACAGACCAATATCACTCATGAACATTGATACAAAAATACTCAGTAAAATACTGGCAAACTGAATTCAAGAACATATCAAAAAAATCATCTACCATGATCAAGTAGGCTTTATCCCAGAGATGTAGGGACGGTTCAACATATGAAAAACTGTCAATGTCGTCCATCATATAAACAACCTGAAAAAAAAAGAAAACCACATGATACTCTCATTAGATGCAGAAAAAACCTTTGACAAAAATCCAACACTCCTTCATGATAAAGGTCCTGAAGAGATCAGGGATACAGGGAAAATACCTAAACGTAAAGGCAATATACAACAAACTAAATGGAGAGAAACTCAAAACAATCTCACCAATATCAGGAAGGCTGTCCCACCCTCCCCATATCTATTCAATATAGTTTCTCAAAGTTTTTGTTAGAGCAATAAGAGAGCAAAAGGAGATTAAGGGGATACAAATTGGAAAGCAAGAAGTCAAACACCCATTATGTGCAGTTGATATGAGAGTATACATAACTGACCCCAAAAATTCTATGAAGGAACTCCTAAGGCTGCTAAACATCTTCAGGAATGTAGCAGGATACAAGATTAATTAAAAAAAAAATCAATAGCCCTCCTATAGACAAATGATAAAAGAGCTGAAAAATAAATCAGGGAAACGTCACTCTTAATAATAGCTGCAAATAACATTAAATATCTCTAACCAAAAAAGTGAAAGACCTGTATAACAAGAACTGTATGCCATTGAAGAAATAAATTGAAGAAGATATCAGAAAATAGAAAAATCTTTCAAGATCTTGGATAGAGAGGATCAACATAGTAAAAATGTCAGTCTTACCAAAAGCAATCTACAGATTCAATGCAAATCCATTAAAATTCCAACATAATTCTTTACAGACCTTGAAAGAACAATGTTCAACTTTATATGGAAAAAACCCAAGACAATCCTGTTCAATAATAAAACTTCAGAGGCATCACCATCTCTGACTTCAAACTCTACTATAGAGCTACAGTAATAAAAACAGCTTGGTACTAACATAAAAACAAACTCATGGATCAGTGAAATAGAATTGATGATCCTGATATTAATCCATACACCTATGAACACCTGATTTTTTGACAAAGAAGCCAAAAATATACAATGGAAAAAAAAAGAGAGAGCATCTTTAACAAATGGTGCTGGTATAACTGGATAGTGGTATATAGAAGAATGCAAATAAATCTATATCTATAACCCTGCACAAAACTCAAGTCCAAGTGGATCAAAGACCTTAACATAAACCCAGTTACACTGAACTTGATAGAAAAGAAAGTTGGAAACACTCTTCAATGCATTGGCACAGGTGACCACTGCCTGAATATAATACCAGTAGCACAGACATTAAGAACAATTAATAAATGGGACCTTTTGAAACTGAGAAGCTTCTGTAAGGAAAAGAATGCAATCAATAAGACAAAATGACAGCCTACAGAAAAGATATTCACCAACCCAATATTTGACAGAGGTCTGATCTCTAAAATATACAGAGAAGTCAAGAATCTAGAGGACACAAAACCCAAATTATCCAATTGAAAAATGGAGTTCAGAGCTAAATAGGGAATTCTCAACAGAAGAATTTATGGATAAAAGACATTTAAAGAATTGCTCAACATCCTTAGCCATCAGAGATGCAAATCAAAATAACTCTGAGATATCATCTTTCACCTGGTATCTCTTTCATCTTTCATCTTTCATTTGTCAGAATGGCAAAGATAAAAAAACACAGATGACAGCCTATGCTGGAGGGGATGTGGAGCAAGGGGAACTCTCCTCCATTGCTGGTAGGAGTGTAAACTTGTACAGCCACTTTGGAAATTAGTATGGTGATTTCTCAGAAAACTGAGCACCATTCTACCCAATGATCCAGCAATACTACTATTGGGCATATACTCAAAGGATGCACATTCTTACCCTAAGGATATTAGCTCAACTATGTTCATTGCAGCATTATTTGTAATAGCCAGAACTTGGAAACATCCTAGATGCCCCACACCTGAAGAATGGATTTAAAAATTGTAGTACATCTACACAATTACTACTCAGCAGAAAAAAATGACATCCTGAAATTTGCAGGCAAATGGATGGATCTAAAACGTATCAACCTGAGTGAGGTAACACAAACCCAGAAAGATAGGCATGGTATGTACTCCCTCATAAGTGGACTTTAGACATAAAGCAAAAGAGAACCAGACTACAATCCACAACCTCTGAGCAGCTAGGTAACAGGAGGAAGTTAAGAGAGACATCCATAGATTTCCCTAGGAAAAGGAAATAGAGAAAATCTCCTGAGTAAATTGGGACCACGGTGTGTATGGGGCAGGGGTAAGGGGAGGCAGGAAGAGAACACGAGAGAATGGGATAGTTACAACAGAGAGGGAGAGCAAAGAAGTAAGTATCTTGATAGAGGAGTGATTGTGGAGTTAGAGAGAAACTGGTGCTAGGAAAACACCCAAGAACCAACAAGATGAGCCTGGCTAGGATTCTAAGCAATAATGGAGAAGATGCCTAAACTGGTCTTTTCTTATAATCAAATAAAAGACCACCCTAATTGCCATTATAAAACCTTCATTCAGAAACTGATGGAGGCAGATGCAGAGATCCCTTGCTAAATACCAGTAGAGCTACTGGTCCAGCTGAAGAGAAGGAGGAGAGATTATATGAGCAAAGGGATCAGGATCATGAGGAGGAGATCCACAGAGTAGGCTGATCCATAATTTTGGGAGCTTGAAGACTCTGAAATGACAGCCTGAAGAATGGATTTAAAAGAGGAACCTTCATGGAAAGGAACTAAACCCTCTGAATGTAGAGATGACAGTCAAACAGTGTCGGCAGTTTGTAGAGCCTTTTGCAGTAGGACCAAAGTTTTTTTTCCTGGTGCATGAACTGACATCTCAGAGACCATTCCCTACAGAGAAACCCCTTACTCAGTCTTGATACTGGAGGGAGGGACTCAGTCTTACCTCAACTGGACATGTCAGACTGAATTGACTCACCTTGGGGTTCCTTACGCTCTCTGGGGAATAGAAGGGGGAATAAGGTGAGGAGAGGCTGGGGGAGGACTGGGAGAAGGGGAAGGAAGGGTAGCAGTGGTAAGTATAAGAAAAAAAACTAAATAAATTTTTTTAGAAAAAGAAACAGTGACCATTTGTGCCCTAAAGCAGAAATGGCTATGTACCCAGCCAGCCATTTGCAGATGTGGAGACTGGATAGCTAGAGTTTGAACTCATAACATCATTTGAAGAGCTTAATGCTTCTTGAACTCCCAAATTATCAAACATTTGAAATAACAGCAGAGTGCAGAAGCACATGTAGGAGCCTGTCAAACTTAGCACTCTGGGTTATTGCAAGAGCATCACAGATGTGGTTTGCTCTAAGGAGCAGCAAAGAAACTGAAAAGATCTGCGAAGTACTAAGGCTGACTGCATAGTCTTATAAAGAGACCTTAAATTTCACTCTGTGTGTAATGGAGGCCACTGACAGGCTCTGAGGAGAAAAATAGAAGAACCAAGTGTGCTCTAGAAGGTTCTTTGACTTTTGTATGGGGATAGTAGGGTTAGTGAGAATTCCAGTGTAGTTAGATGAAGAACAGCAACAATGACAATGAGTTCTACATAACACATTTTGTTCATATTCAGGTCCATCTGGGTGGTCACCACCTCTTTAACTGGGAGTCTTTTGTGTGTTCTTTGGTATGGGTGATAAATGAATTACTGTTGAGCTGATGTAGATGTGTATTGTGTGCTGAGATAGATGACAAAAAAAAAAAAAAAAAAGCCAAGGTAAATGTGTCCTTTCTCTTTTCACTATCCTGACCTCAACTCATGTGATACCACATGGAGACAATCAATAGAAAGAACAAAACTCATGATATGTGGGAATTCCATGATCTAGAATTCCATTACATTCTCCTTAAAGAGCAAGGGATGCCTGTCCATATCTTCTACAGGTGTCCTAAGAGGCTTATCTCTTGGAGAATTCAGAATTCTAGTGGAGCCAAGAGAGAGAGAGCCAGCTCAAGAGTCTGATACAGTAGGGGGCCTCAATGAGGTTTGGCATCTTCATGGACACTCCACTGTTTCAGTCTCAGCCATGGTCGGGGATCATAAGATTACACCTTTGAGAAACAGCTTTGAGGACAGAGTTTCTTGTAGTTAGAGGAATGGGCTTGAGCCTTGAGAAGGAGGAAAAGGTGATGATTAGAACACAAAGGGAAGAGAAAAAGACAGTGGACAGACAAGAGGTTGTTATGTGGATACAACAGAGTAACTCTCAGCAAGAATAGGAAATGGGTGGAAAAACAGCATGGAGGAGTTACCGTTCCACAGAGAAGAGCATCAGGTTGGGGAGCACTGGACAGGTTCTCCTTAGAATATGTAAATTTACCACTTTAGAATATGTAAACTGATTTTTAGTGAGACGAAGCAGAATAATTCAGTCGATTCCTGAAAATAAGGAAAGTGTGGAGGAATGAAGAGGCAGGACTGGGAAAGGACACAGTGAAATCTGAGGGCAATCCAGGGATACTTGTATCATCTTCATAGTTATATACATACATCAATGTTGTCTAGCTGTACTATTTAAACACATACATACTTTAGGCTGGGGGTATAATGTATATAGTAGAATACTCGCTTAGTGTGCACAAGGCTCTAGGCTTGATAATCAGCATTACAAACACACACACATTTTCTTTTAGATTTGTTTTTAATTGTACTACATATCTGTGTGTATGCCTAGGTCTCTCTCTCTCTCTCTCTCTCTCTCTCTCTCTCTCTCTCTCTCTGTCATGTGTGTGTGTGTGTGTGTGTGTGTGTGTGTGTGTGTGCTTGCACGCACATGGTATGTGCATAAGGAGTCTGTGGAGACCAGAAAAGGTTATCAGATCCCTTGGAGCTGGAGCTATAGGCAGTTATCAACTACTTGATGTGGGTGCTGGGAATTGAACTTGGTTCCTCTGTAAAAGTAATAAGTGCTCTTAACTGCTGAACCATCTCTTCAGCCCTACACACATGTATCTTATTATACCAATTATATTTTGCTGAGCCCATATTTTTTTTTAAAGAAAAAGAGGAAGGAGATTAGAATTAACCAACTGCTTATGGAGCCCATGTGCTTGAACATGGATTTGTGCCATTTGTGGCAAGCATGATCACTTGCATTTGTATACCAAAGAAGAGGTCATTAACTTGCCTAAAGTCGGCCACTTAGAAATGGAAGAATCAGGATTCAAAATCAAGTTCATATGTTTCTCTGTCTTGAAAAAAATATAAGGGCATTTTTGAAGTATGACAGTGGTTCCTCCCATTGAATCCCATGGACTGATGACTGGGTGGACCCCTTAATCTCATAGAAGGGGTTCTATATTGCTTTCCAGGCTATGTTAGAGCAAACCACACAGCTTCCATCTGATTGTCTCGGAGGGCTCACTGTAAGAATGTTTCCTTTGAAGATGCTTCCTCTAGAAACTTTTAAATCTTGAGAAGCCTGAGCCACAGGGAAAGGCTACATAACTTATAAGTCCTAGATTTGTTTGATCAACCCAGTCCAAGTACCAGCCATGCGGGTGAAGAATCCATCTTGAATGTCATCTTCCCAGCACAGTTTTCCCAGACAAGGCTCCATGGAGTAGAGATCAACTAAGTCCTTGACCCGGTGAATCCATGACATAATTTCATGCCACTGTATTTGACATGATTATGCAGCAACAGACAGTGAGGCCAGTAATTTTCCTTGGTGGTTCAAACAGATCTAAGCCTGCATGTCCAATAGGAACAAGTAATATATGCCAAGGAGTGGATAAACTGCAAGAATGACAGGCTAATCTCTTGTTATCAACTCTGGTCCCATTGTATAGAAACGTGTAGTTTCTTAAGTCCTGTCAATTCAATAAGCTTCTTGGGTCAAACAACTAATGCATAGTCCTATATAAAGTTATAAAGCCAAGCAAGTCTTTCTGGCTTGTGTAGATCTTTAGAGGCTGTTTGACACAATAATTCCATAGTCTATAGCCTGTAGAGACATTTGGAATTACATGGCTAATGACATTTCTAAATCTATAGCTGGTGGAAGTAATTTTAAGTTAGAACATTGAATAATTACATTTTTCAAAAGTAATATGTTTCTGGATATATTTATTATAGAAGAAACACTGGTCAAATTGATTCTTATTCAGGGACCCAAAACATATCCAGATTGTTTCTGAGTATTTCTTTAGGGCATTGTATATTATTCGATTGCTTTGGTCAAGCATGACTCCCTGTAAACCTAAATAAAGATATATTTTTCTCCTAAAGCCTCCTTTAACTAAAAATACCTTGTACTTAAAAATAAATGTTTGAACCAACCAGATTCATCTCTGTAGTGTTTTAAAGTTCATGAACATAGAAATCCTGGTGTGGTAGAACAATCTGTGACTTCAGCATTGAGAACTGGGAAGGTGGATGACAAGACAGGCAGATCCCAGAGGCTCTTAGAATGGTCAGTTTAGTTGAAATAGTGAGATCTAGGTCCAGTAAGAGACTCTCAAAAAAAGAAGGTAGAAAGTGATAGAGCAAGACACCCAAAGATGACCTCTGGCCCTCAGCGCATACACACACACACACACACACACACACACACACACACACCACTCATTCATAAACAGAGAATGCACTCCTGTGCCTACTATCAGGGGAATCTAAAAGGAGGTCCTGTCATGAAATAGTGAAGTCCTCTGGCCAGGCTAAACTGTCTATGTAGGACTGTGTCCCAGGCTTTCAGCATATGAAAGTGAGACACTAAGAGTTTTCAAGTGGGAAAATGATTCTCTAGGAATCTAGACAGAGCCTGGAGAAATATCTGTAACAAAAGCAGAAGAAAGGAAAAGATATAATGGTTAAGAAAGAGATAAGAGCTATAGTATTTGAATGTAATTGGCTCACATAAGCTCACAGGGAGTGGCACTATTAGGAGTCATGGCCTTAATGGAGGAAGTGTGTCACTGTGGGGGCAGACCTGTAGGTCTCCTACAGTGTCTCAAGCTACACCCAGTGTCTCAGATCACTTCTTGTTGCCTGTGGGTCAAGATATAGGACTCTCAGCTCCTTCTCCAGCACCATGTCTGCCTGCACACCACCGTGTTACACCATGATAATGGACTGTACCTCTGGAAATGTAAACCATCCCAAAGACATGTTTTTCCTTTACAAAAGTTGGCATAGTCACAGTGATTCTTCACAGACAGAAGTTGATACCAGGGACTGGGTTATTGTTGTGCTAGTTCTAACCATGTTTTTGTTTGAACAAATCTGGACTATTGCGTTAGCAATAGAAGCCCTAACTAAGACAGAGCCAAGAAAGAAAATACTGAGTATAAAGCAGTAGTGACCACTCAGAGTGCTCCTGTCACCAACTATGACTATCTCCTCAGATCCCTATGGCAAAGCAAGCCGCTTCTGCCAACCCTTTGGCCTCAAGCACCCTTTGAATTGCACAAATCCATGTTGATGGTGCTATGTCATTCCCACAAATTCCAGATCCCTTCTGTGAGTGTGCACTAAGGATTGTGGCAGAAACCCACATGAAAGGCTCTGGTTAGCATAGTGATAAATCTTCTGGAAGATGAAATGGCTCTGATGACTTCCATTCTGTCATCTGGACTATAGCCATTTTGATGTTAACTCTTTACTCATTTTAATTGGTTGTGGCTAATGTAGCTTGTGTCGTTAGATTAAAAGGAAAACAGGGAACCCCTTCCCACTGCCACAAAGCTCACAGCCGGTGGTAGTACAGCCAGAGGCTTGCTTTGTGAGCTCTTTGGGAATGAATCATCGAGCTACTTGAAGCCAGAGGCTCCAGTAAATCTAAACATTTGATAATGCTTGTTTTGGCTTCATTTAGTGGGTAATGTGAGATCAAGCAGTCAAGCTTATTGCCATGCCAGAGCTGGGCGGCTTCTTATAAAAACAGCAGCATTCCCTTCAAGATCTCAAGAACACCTGTGAAATAATGCAGTTTTTAGACTCAAAAGGGACAACCTTCCAATGAGGAATGGGAGTGTCACCTAAGTCAAAGTCAGTTTGGCTAAAAGCTCCTTGATGGGGTGTGGACCCGGTTAAGTTGCCCATGCTCCTGTGGGTAGTCAGCCTCACACCCATGCACATGCAGACAGCACTAGCTAGACTCCACCAGCTTCTAAAGAAGGGGAGGAGAAAGAGGGAGTAAAAGAGACTAAGTTGGGAGTGAGACATGAATGAGGATTTCTAGGGAGAACTGGAGGAAGATGAGATCAAAACATATTGTAAGCATGCATGAAATTCTCAAAGAATAAATAATTTTTAAAAATGCTCTTTGCAATTTGTCACTGGATTTCATGCAATTGTGTCAGTCAGAATTTGTAAAAAAAAAAAAAAAAAAAAAAAAATAGGATCCAAAGGAACAACACTTAGATATGAGGACTGTGTCTGAGGTATTGATTGATTAAAGACACTCTTCTAGGAAAGCCCAGCCAGGCTCAAATCCTCATTATAGGAACTTATAGAGCTAGCTGAAGGTGGTTTGGAACAGTTTTAAAGGGTGTAATATCAAGTTTATGGCCCAGAATTTCTGGTTTACGGTTCAGACATATTAGCTAGCTCTTGCTCTTAAATTAACCCATGATTCTTATCTTGTTTAGCCACGAAGCTTGGTGCCTTTTCTCAAGGCAGCATTTTAACTACTTTTCTTTGTATCTGCTAGTGTCTCATCTGGCATCTCTGCTCTGCTCTTCCTGTTCCCAGAGTTTTCTTAGTCTAGTAGCCCTGCCCACACTTCCTGTCTGCCTTCTGGCCAATCAACTTATTATTTAACCAGGAGGAGAGACAAATATTTACAATGTACTAGAACATATTCCCACAGCAAAAGGGTTGGTCACTGGACTGTAGTTCCTTCTAGAGATAATAGAACATTTAAAGTGGTGGAGTTCAGTGGAAGAAAGTGAGGTCGTCATGGGTCATATCTTTTAAGAGAACATTGGGCCCCAGCCCCTTCCTGTCTGTCTTTTGCTTCCAGGATGTTACATACAGAAGAGGCTCCTTTTTTAGATACTAGTACCATGATGGACTGTGCTGTTACAGGCCCAAAGCAGCAGGGCTAAGAGACCATAAACTAAAATCTCTTAAACTGCGAACCACAGGAAAAAACCCTTTCTTATTTTAAACTTGATTATCTCAAGTCTTTTGCCACAATGACAGAAAGCTAGCTAAGACACCAAGCATGCTGATTTGGATCATGTACTATGAAGGCTGGCAGCAAATGAACTGAGCTGTCATTTAGTCTCTGATTAAAGTCCCTGTGGCTCCACTGTGAATATAATCCATGGGTCACTCAAGACTTGGTAAAGGATTAGGCAGCTGTTCAAAAACTATAGCAGAGTATAGGTAAACTTCCAGCTCCAAAGAAGACTGAGAAAACTAGGTGCATCTTAATTATCCAAGAAACTTGTGTTACATTTTAGCTGTTATAAGTCATTTCCATCACTACAATGCTATCCTTTATGGTACAAATAAGAGAAAATAGTTTAGGTTTACTTTATATTGAATGTTCAAGTTTTCATGACACCAGCTACTTATGTGATGGATACCTCTTGTGTGATTTTATGTTCTTAGTCATGGGGTTGCAGCAATGTAGCCTGTAAATGTTCTTCCATCCTCAGAACAAAGTCAAAGGCTGGAATGAGAGATGAGAAAGGCAAGCCACATCAGTAAGCCCTAATCTAGAAGATTGCCCTAAATTTGTTGAATTTTCATTAAGTCATAATGCCCAAGGACAATGTGTCTCTTGAATTATTATTAGCAAGTTAATTCCACTTGACTCCATTTTAGGGTACTCAGAGATGATGAGGTAAGCAGTCAGGTGCCTCACCCAGGAGTTACAAATCAGAATGTTCTTGTAAGCCACTTCTTGAAAGCACAGGCTGCACAGAGTGCAGATTACTGTGTTCCTTTAGGTTATCTGCTTTCTTTGGCCTTTTCCTGAATTCCTTTAGTGTCTGTGAGGCTGGCACTTGCATAAAACAGAAGGGCTAAGTGCTGTGTTTTGTTTTTAAATAAAGCATTATTTTATGCTTCTAAATTTACTCATTGTGTGTAAGGCTGATTTTTAAATAAAGATTTATTTTTTGTGTATAAATATTTTGCCTGCTTATATGCCTGTGTATCATGTATATGCAGTTCCCGCAGAGACCAGAAAGGACACTAAATACTCTGAATCTAGAGCTGCAGATAGTTGTGAGCGGCCAGGTGGGTGCTAGAAACTGAACCTGATCAACTGCAAGAACAGCCAGTGTTTTTAACCACTAAGCCAAGTCTCCAGTTTTGTGAGCAGTTTTTATTACTGGCATGGCATTAAAAAATGTGTTATAACATATAAAATGTTATCACATTTTGGATCTCATATTTTCGAGGGATGCTGGGAATTGAGTGCTGAGGTCATGTTGTTAGTACTGAGCTATGACCCCAACTGAGGATAATTTTTTTTGACAGGTATTTTTTTGAAGGATGCAGTCCGGGGCCAAGGAGATGGCTCAGTGAATAAAGGTCTTGCCATGCAAGTGCTCTGTGTTTGGATGCCCAGAACTCACAGAAGACCAGGAAGGGAGCACTTACCTGTGCTTTATCTGAAAGGACTTGTTCATTTTTTAACTTTTGTACATGTGTATGTATGTAAATGTGTGAGGCTAGCAAAAAGTGTAAGATCCCTTGAGGCTGGAGTTACAGGTGTTTGTGAGCTACCTGATGTGGGTGCTGGGAATCAAACAGATGCTCTTAACCATTAGTCCACCTCTCCAACCTCTAAAAGGAATTTTCTATTGTCATACTCTACATTTACCATTTCCCCATGGGCTTCTGTTTTACCACAGCATAGACAGCACCTCTCTATGGTCACCAACAACTTGATGAATACCAGAATGCAGTCTATACACTGACCTGGAACTTGTTGCATCATTTTCAAATATCATCCATACCCTGGTAGGTACTCCTGCCTTTTTTCTCTTTACTGCTCCCCATGGTCTGCTGAGCTTCTAAATATGGTGCAGTAATATAATCTGTATTTTTAAACCCTGGAATCTTTACCCATTTACCTCAACTTCTGTGCCAATGGCTCCAAAATAAGCCTTCTCCTCTCCACTGAACTCCAGATCGGTGCTTTCTTTTGTCAGGCTTACCTTTAGAAGATAAATCATCTCAACTCTGCTCATATTCCTCTGTTCATGCTTCTGCCATGGACCACAACCTCATGATAGCTCACCTGGACTCTTCATTATTCTCTAGACTTCCTGTTTCTACATCTGCCAGAATGATTTTTACTGAAAAATTCATATTCTATTACTCCCTTGGTTCCTGCCTTCTATTGACTTTCCATTGCACTTAAATTAAAGGAAAACAAGAGCCCAAGTCTTTGGCAAAGCTTCTTAATGGCAGCTGCCCTGGCTCCTACCAGCCCCTCTGAGCTTGCTTGCTAGCTCTCACCTTCCAAAGGCAGACGGACAAGAGTGGTCAACCCTTAGGTGAGTAATAAGGGGATGTGTTGGCCACATAAAATTAGAGAACAGTAATCATGCAGCCATAGTTGATCTGCTTCCTTGTATTAGCAATTCTTAATAATCTTAATAATTAAAGAGGCATTTGTTAACCTGACCTTAAAACAATTGCTGAGTGTTAACAATGTACTTTATGTGTATGATTATTTTGCCTGCAGGTATATTTGTCCACCATTTGTGCAGCTGGTGCCTGAAGAGGCCAGAAAAGGGTAGCAGACCCCTTGGAATTGGGATTATAGGTGGTTGTGAGCCACTGTGCATACGTTTGGAATTAGAACAGTGTCTTTTGGAAGAGCAGTCCATGCTCAGAACTGCTCAGCCTTCACTGCAGTCCAAATTTCACTTTTTAAAAAAATTATATATATGTGTGTTTGTGCCTGAGAAAGCAATAACCTTGTATCCCGAGCTCTGTGTGTTTAGCTATGGACATGGGTCTAACAATGGTTTATCATAATGAAAGGCAAGTATCAGCCTTCCTAATGGACACAAGCAGCCTGGCAGACTTCACAGAAATATTCTTCTCCCACTGTCAGTCACGTGCATCAGACCTCTTCTCTTCACATTGCAGATCTGTCTTCTAAAACAAATGCCTGAGACAATCAGCTTCTGAGGGGAAAACTCCAGAGCCCATATAGAGGATGTACATCGTTCTACTGAGTATGCCATGTCCTGCTTCCTGGATATGCATGCAATGTGACCATTCAGCTCCCTAATCCTGCCAACAGTGAAGCTCCTGTGATGACAGTGTCTCAGAGTAACACATCTAATCATCTCCAGGGTTTCCATGCTCCACACACAGTGAGGACTCAATGGAGGGACCAGGGTGTTGCAAAGGAAAGGCAATTTTAAGTAAGGGTTTTTGCTCTTCCTCCAAATATGTACTGTATTGTTGTCAACTTCAGCTTCATAGGCTGCAGGTACACAGTAGTGTCATTCTATTTTTATAGTTTGGATCTAGAATCTCTCTTTGAAAATTCACACAGTAAATCTTTGCCAGACTGAGAGTCTAGAACACAGGGATGGTGGGATCACTATTAGATGGGAACTTACTAAATGGGCACTTATTAGATGGGCAAGATCTTCTGATTATTGGAGGTGTGCCCTAGATGGGGTTAGAGAGGCCCTGGCTACTTCATCTTTCTGCTTTTGCTTTTTGAATGTGAGGTGGGTAGTTTTGTTCCACATAGGGTCTGAAGCACCAGGGCCAATCAATTTCTAGTAAGCAGAAACACTTTGTCTTTATATAAGACAACTGTCTCCAGTGTTTTATAGCACGTGGTGGTCAGCTCTAATGATCAAACTGACATAATCTAGAAACTGGAAAGAGAGTGTCAATGACACTGGGTTGGCCTGTGGGTATGTCTGTGGCACACTGTCTTAACTAAATAAATTTGTGGGAAGACTGGACTCACTATGGGTGGCACTATTATCTAGGCAGGGGAATCCTGAACTATGTAAGAGTGGAGAAACTGAGCTGAGCACAGGTAGGCAGGCAATTGAGCATGCACACATTAATTTATCTCTGCCCTCAACTAAGGATGTGATGTGATCAGCTGTCCACAGCTGATAGACCGTAACTTGAAATTGTGAGCTAGATAAACATTTACTCCTCTCCAGAACAGTAAGCCAAAACAAACTCTCTCTTCCATAAGTTTCTTTTGGCCATGGTGTTTTATTAACGTAACAGAGAAGTAGATAATACAGACGGAAAAGGAATGGTCGGCAGTTGGTGAAGTTTTGTTATTAAGCTTGGAGACCCTAAGATTAAACTGAAGATTACTGTTGTGAAGAAATTCAGAGGCTATCAGAAGGCACACTGCAACATTCACAGCATTTAAGAGTAGATGCTGACAATTGCAGTTGGCCAGTTTAAAGAATGCTGGATTAGGTGGGAGAGTTCATTACAGAGAGTTCATTAGGGTGTTTGGAAGAGCATGGCAGCAGACAGCTGAAGCCAAAAGCTGAGAGATATGCCTTCAACCTCAAATGCTGAAACAGAAAATGGGCTAGAGGCGGGGCAAGGCTACTGTCTTAGTTACTTTTGTGTTGCTGTAAAGCGAGATCATGATGAAGGCAACGCATAAAAGAAAAAATTTAATCTGAGGGCTTGCTTACAATTTCAGAAGGTTAGTCCCTGATCATCATGGCAGGCAGCAAGGCAGCAGGCAGGCAGGCATGGGGCAGGAGCAGCATGGGAAAACTTACATCTGACCCACATGCATGAATCAATGAGCGAGATAGCTGGAGGGGTCTCCTTCAAGACCACACCTCCTAATTCCTACCAAACAGTTCCACCAATTGGAAATCAAGAATTTCAAACATATGAGCCTATGGGAGCTATTTTTTTTTTTTTTATCAAACTACCATAGCTATATACGCTTAAAGTCTACACCTCAATGATGTACTTCCTCCAAAGAGTCCATGACTTTCCCAAACAGCATCACCAACTGTAGACCAAGTGTCCAAATCTGGGAGCCTCTGGGGGACATTTTTCATTCCAACCAACACATCATCTTTCTTCCCCACCTCTGTTATATTTTCTATACAGATGATGTGCTAATGAACAAGCAAGCAAAAAGCAAAGCCAAAGCAAACCAGATGGGCAATGCTGGCCCCATGGTGTACGGGCTCTCTCCATGGTCTGTTCCAAGCTCTCAGTGGGGCATCCCAGTGGAAGTGGAAGGAGACCCTATAGTTTACCTTTCCAGCCAGTGCAAGGTGGCGGCAGCACACTGCTCCTCAAACCTTCCAAATAAACTTCATGCCATGCCCTCAGATCCTTATTTTCATGCCCACTTTGGGGACAAAACAAAGAAATATAAAAATTAAAATCCAGAGAAACTGGGTAGTTTTCTTAAATGTGGACCCTTGGCTAGGAGTTGAAAGAATGACTTATTACCTCATAAGTAACATGATAAGCAGTGATAGTATGTCAGAAATAGTTTGCCTGTGAGTTACTTAGATTTTCAGTATTTGTTGGTAGTAATGCATTAGATGCTGATGCTTTATCCAGTATAGTGAAAGGAATTATGGCCTTATTATAAAAGCCCAAGCAGATCATAAAATCCTATATTGCAACATTGTATCATAGCGTCCTGCCAAAGGGCCTGGTTTTATTCCATCCATTATTCTTTGCCATGACAGTTTCATTAGACCTGTTCTCATGTTTGCTTATGTAATTAGCAAGACTGACTTTGCATCTTTAGATGAGAACCATATTTATTGCATTCTTCAGTAGAACAGAAATGAACTAATCGGTCTTGCATTTTTTTTCCTTTTTGGAAAGTGTTGTTATAATACATTTAGAACCTTGTAACTTTTCAGAACACTGCCTGGAAGTTGCTTCTTTTAAAAACTATTTTTACTATTGCCAAAAAATTCAAGACAGTTCATCTTCCTTTTCACTGTCTTTTGTAATATGGACTTTCTACCTCTGTCTTGCCAAGAGCATGTAGCCCAAGCTGCAGGAATTACCCTCCAGTGTGCAGAATGAAAGGATTTTAATTCTCAGGAACATTACATCTTGGACTCTTGCAAAAACTGGGTCAATGTGACAACTGTATGTGATGTGAGTTGAATGCTAAGAGCTTGGCTGGCTGCCTCACACCGTTCTTCAGACTTCTAGTAGTCATCTTATAAGAGTTTGTCCCACTTGTCTGACAGAAGTGATCATAGGTTTCAGAAATAAATCATGTCTTCCTTATCTACTGACCTTTGTCTTTTACACTTTGTATTTTACACTTTGTATTTATGTCTCCATTAATATTCTCATTTATTTAAATTTCTCTCTTTAAGATTCTTTCCCAGAACTCCTACAGCTGATAAACACCTTCAGTAATGTGGTAGGATACAAGACTAACTCAAAAAAATTAATAGCCTTTCTATACACAAATGATAAAAGAGCTGAAAAAGAAATCAGGGAAACATCACCCTTTGCAATAGCTGCAAATAACATCAAATATCTTAGGATAACTCTAAGAAAAGAAGTTAAAGACCTGCATAACAAGAACTTTAAGTCATTAAAGGAAGAAACTGAAGAAGATATCAGAAAATGGTAAGATCTCCTATGCTCTTGGACAGGTAGAATCAACATACTAAAATTGCAATGTTACAAAAAGCAATAGACAGATTCAGTGCAATCCTCATCCAAATCCCAACACAATTCTTCACTGACCTTGAAAGAACAATACTCAGCTTCATATGGAAAGACAAAAAAACAGGACCAACAAAACAATCATGTTTAATTAAAAAAAAACTTCTGGAGGCATCACCATCCTTGACTTCTGAAAGTCAATCACACACACCTTTCATCCCAGCACCAGGAAAGCCAGGAGTGGTGACCAACACCCTTAATCCCATAACTTCAGAGACACAACTTCTTCTGTTTCTATAAATTCAAGGCTACACGCCTTTAATCCTAACCTCGATAAAATAAGGTATATAAGGGTATAAAAGAACAGAAGCACTGGCAGAAGCAACAAAAGTGAAGCTAACAGAGTTACAAGACAGCTAAGTAAAAACTGACTGTGGTGCTTCCTCTCTCTGACATTTCAGCCTTCCCCCATGTTTAACACTAAGTCTTCTTTTCTTACAACCCAAATTGGTAGTACTACATCACATCTAGAACAACTCAAGATGTATTTATGAATCTGTTTATCTTGTTTTCCATTTGGTGTTGAGCACTTTCAAGGCAGGGACTTGGTCTTCCACATCATTCATCTAGATGCCTTTTGGAACATGAAGAATTATATATAACACAGGGTCTCAAGTATCCCAGGCTGGCCTTGAACTCCCTATGTAGCTGAATTCAGCCTTCAACCCTCGATCCTCCTGCCTCCTTCTCCAAGTGCTGGAGTTGCAGGTGTGTTCCACCATGCTTGGCTGTATGCACGAGAAATACTGTTAAACAGAAGCAGACTGTAAGATAAATGTCTCTTTTCAGATCTGGGCTTGAGATAGTAGGGCTTTGGACTCACCACTCTGCTTTATCCTCTGTTTATAACTTAAAGCATAATTTGTGGCATACATGTCTTTTGTGCCTAAATGGTTTATTATTAATGGGAACTCTTGTGAACTTAAAATGGCGACATATATGAATGCCTCTTTGGATGACGCTTTCAAAGTGTTGAACTTTACTCTGCCTCAGCACATTGAATCTGTCACCGTCTCCTCTAAGTGTGGCCCAAAGTTGTGGGTGGCTGAAAGCACAGCCTGTGGACCACATGTGTCCTCCAGGCTGTACTGAAAACATGAGGCTTCCTCAGTTCCAGATGCCACTTAGGCTTCCAGGACAGTTGGCCTGAGAAAAGCCATCCCTGGGAGATTCTGAAACAGTGCAGGGCTGGGCCTTGGGAATGCACTGGCCTGTCTTGGCATATTTGGTGGCTGTTTGGGTCTGCTTTCAATTGAGTGCTGAGGAGCTCAGAGGACAACTTTTCACACACTTTCCCATCTCCCAGTCTTTGCTCCAACCTGATTAGACCAGCCTCCTCCCTGTGCCTTCTCCTCTTTATTCTGATAGTCTCTCTTCTCTCCTTCCAAGTGCCTTACCTACTAACAACCCCATCAAACCCACACTCTGAAGAACAGAGTTCTTCTAGTGAGCAAGCAGCATGAACAGCCTGGGTAACTGTCAGAAAAATTAATTATCCGGCTCCAGTCCTGCCTTGTAGAGTCAGAAATGCTGGAACCAGAGTCCAGCAACCTGTGTGTATTACTCTGAACCATTTGTAGGTGTGGTTATATATTGCATTTACCTATAAATCCAGACGCCATCTGTGGTGGTTTTAATAAGAGTGGTCCCATAAACCCATAGGTTTGAATGCTTGGTCATCAGTCAGGGAGGCACTACTTGATAGGGGTTATGAGGAGGTATGGCCTTGTTGAAGTAGGTGTGGCCTTGAAGGAGGAAATGTGTCACTGGGGGTGGTCACTGGAGTTTGGAATGCTCAGGCAAGTCCCAGTATCTCTTTTGCTGCCTGCTGATTCAGATGTAGGACTCTCAGCTCCTTCTCCAGCACCATGTCTGTCTGCATGTCTCCGTGCTTCCTGCCATGATGATAGCCTAACCTCTGAACTGTAAGCCAGCACCAATGAAATATTTTGCTTTCTAAGAGTTGCTGCAGTCATGGAGTCTCTTTATAGCAATAGGACATTGACTAAGATAATATCACTATCAATATCTAGAACTATCAAAATTGTCTCAAATAAAAAGCCAATATTCATTAAGCAACAGCTTCTTACTTCCTCTTCACCAGACCCAGGCACCTCTGCTTCCTGTCTTCATGAATGTGTCTGTGGAATGGCATCTCCTGTAAGTGAGATCCTAAAACACATGCCTTGTTGTGTGCTATGCCGTGCTACCGAGGCTGATTTCTACTGAAGCACGTCCTTGAATTGCCTTTCTTTTTCCAGGCTCAGAATTGTGCCTCTAGTATATATAGTACATTTTGCCCTCTGTCTGTTGGGCATTTGGGCTTCTGCTGTGAGAACTGTTGTATTGGGTGACTTGAGTCCTTGTGTTCAGTCCTTTGGGACTGCTCCCCAATTATACATTTGGAGACACTTCTCATCTGTTTCCATGGTGAAAGCACCATTCCCATTTCCATCACCAGGACATAGCTGTTTCTGTCTTACTACAGCTCTGTCAACATTGTTTTCTAGTTTTTTGTTTTTTAAAAAATTACATATGTGTGTGTGTGTGTGCACATAAAGGTCAGAGGACAACCTGTGGGAGGGAATAAGATTTATCCTTCTGCTATGTGAAGCAATCTCAGGTCACCAGGCTTGGCAGCGAATGTTTTTATTCAGCGAGACATCTTACCAACCCTGTTCTTCAGATTTTGAAAGTTACCATTCCATGTGGAAAATGATATTTTGTTATGATTTTGGTTCTTATTTGCCTAACGCTAGTGACATCTTTTGAGCATCTTTTCATGTGCTGTAGCATGCTTATATGTGTTCTTTGGAACAGTATCTGTAAAGTCCTTTGCCCCTTTTATCATTTTTTTTCATTGTTGAGTTTAGGTACTCTTTATATATCTAGATATTAAACACTTATTGAACACATGATCTATAAATATTTCCTGCCATTTTATATGCCTTGTCACTTTCTTATTTCTGATTTTTTTTAATGTACAGAAATTCTAAATCTTGATAAAGTCCAATTTGTGTGCTTTTTCTCTTGTCAAAATCTGAGTTTTGGGGTATTGTATCCAAGAAACTATTGCCAAATGCAACATCATAGTACTTTGCTCTTGTGATTTCTTCTAAGAGTTTCTTTGTGAGTCTGTGATCCATTGTGAGTCAGTTTTTAATATGTGGTACTAAGTAAAGATTTAGCCCTATTCTTTTGCATATGAATATTTGGTTTTTCTCTATTTCCACTGAATAGTAGTGTCAGTGACTGTTCTCCAAGCCAAGTAACCCCTGTCTTGTAGATTTCAGCTGTGACACTTTGAAAAAGGAGCATCCCAGGTGGGCATGTTGACTGTTCACAGCCCTTCATGGCGGGCTGGGGAGAGCCCGGGGATCCACACCTGAGTGTCCAGGGAAGAGCTGTGATATATGGGTGGGGGAGACTAAGGAAAGGGGCTCCACCTATGCAGCTACAGGGAAGCCTGCATCCTGCTGGGTAAAGGTGTTCTAGGTACATCCTGTTGGGAGAGAAACCCCCACATCCCTGTAAGTGGCCCCTTATTCACACTCTGTAAGGAAACCAAATACCCTCATTGGTTCCCAGAGAGAACTTGGGCAGAGCTGTGCCTCAGCTTGTTCCTGAAAACTCCCCTGGGGACGGTAGCCATTGTTTTTGTCTCTCTGATGTCAGGTATTTTAGTTAGAAATGGCTGATGTGTCCTTATATCAATTTGGAGTGTTTTGTTTGTTTGTTTGGTTGGTTTTCATTTTGTTTTGTATTTTTTTTTTTCAAGACAGAGTTTGTCTGTGAAGCAGTCAGTCCTGGCTGTCTTGGAAGTCACTTTGTAGACCAAGCTGGATTTTTAACTAGTGTTGTAGTGCACTGAGGAGATGTGAACTAGTGTCTGTTCACCTGATAACAGATCAAAGGAAGGATACCATCAAAGTCCAACTTGGTGAACCAAGGAATTTACTGGGGTTGCTTACAGGAGCAGGGGTGAGGGGAGCCTGCAGGGGTGAGGGGAGCCTGCAGGAGGAGGG
>PVIH01021613.1:0-29289 GCA_004025045.1 Sigmodon hispidus | reverse complement strand
AGCAGTAAGGAAAAATGATATTCTAAAATTCACAGGCAAATGGATGGATTTGGAGAATATCCTCCTGAGCGAAGTCTCACAAACTCAGAGAGATAAGCAGGGGATGTACTCACTCACTAGTGGTCTCTAAACGAACAGGCAAGAAAAAGAGTCAAACATGCCCAAGCGGCAAACCACAACCACGGAACGGCTTGGGATCAGAAACACCCTGGACTGACCCTTTGGATCCCACTCCACCTAGAGGAACACCTGACTCACTCTTGAGGGAGGGGGGAAAGAACTGGATTTGGCCAGAAGTGGAGACTGATTTAAGCATTACTGGGTCAGTGGGACCATGGGACTGTCTGCTCCCTGCCCAGGGAGGGGTTGGGGAGTTGCAGAGGAAAAAAATGACCAGATGTGTTGGGAGGGGGAAGAGACCTTGAATAAGGATATACAGGGATGAAAAAAAAAATTCAGAGGGAAAGATGAACACAAAGAAAATATAGTTGTAGCAATCTTATTTGTATTTCTTCCCTTGATAAGCCATGCCTATCATTCTTATCCTCTGTATAGTTATTGTTTACTCTTCCACATTTTAAATTCTTTTTACTGTGTTTTTTTTTTGATAAATACAAAATAAAGATGGAAAAAAAAGAAAAAAAAAACCAAAAAACCAAAACAAAACAAAAAAAAAAAAGATTTATTTATTTATTACATATACAGTGTTCTGCCTGCATGTATGCCTGCAGGTCAGAAGAGGGCACCAGATCTCATTATAGATGGTTGTGAGTCACCATGTGGTTGCTGGGAATTGAATTTAGGACCTCTGGAAGAGTAGCCAGTGTTCTTAACCTCTGCGCTATCACTCCATCCCCAGTTGGCAAATATTCTTCCTGATACTTCTCCATGTAGACTGTACATCTCTATGCCATTTCCATAATACTTTGGCTCATTTTACTTCACTTGTTGCCATAGTTACCAAATGTGCAGGCATAATCTCAAATTACTACTTAATCTCTTGCTCTCTGTCCTGGCATATCCCTGTCATTGCAGGTTGGAACAGCTGTGGCCAGTCAATGCTGGTTTTCACTAGAAGCAGAGGTTACACATTCATGGGACAATCCATGACCAATAGAGCCTGGAATCAGTGAATAGAATACCCTTCTCATACCTACGGTATGGATGTTCACCCAAAGTCTCTGGTTGAAACTTAATTGTCAATGTAATAGTATCAGGAGGTGGGGTTGCTGGGGGATAATTGAGTTCTGGTGGTGATACCCTAGTGAATTGGATTATTAAGCCCTACCTTCTCTTTAAAGATCCTTCAACAATATAGTTAATGCTACACAAAGCAATGGTCTTTATCTAGCTCAAGCAATGGTCTTTATCTAAAGTCTAGCTCCAACCAGGGCCTACAAGAAACTACCAAAGTGTGAATTGCATCATGTCATTTATCTCCCTTGAGGCATTTGTGAGTCTTATAACACATGGGATGCTGTGCTCTTGGATGGGCTCATAGATACTAGGACCCATGAACAGGCTCACAACCTCCTGGGTGAGGTAGTGCTGTTGGATGAGGGCAATTCTCTAGAAAAGGTGGCAGCTGGGAGCTGTTAGCATTATCATGCCCAGCAGCTGGGAGACAGTACTGGCATCACCAGAGGGATCTTGGCTGTGCTCCATAGCTCATGCATAGAACTTTAGTGACCTTTCTAAGAGTCTTAATGCACCCTCTTTATAGTATACATGGATTATCAATTTTCAGCTTACACCTTTGCTGCTTTCTCAGTCTTGCTCATCCTGTTTCCAGACAAAGATGCGTCAGAATAAATTTCAATTAAGTGACAGCAAAATTGGCACTTAAGACATAATGCACCATTAAGTATTTCATAGTAACTAACAATCCTTAATGAGCCATGGCCTTTCAGAGATCCATAGAAATGAATTCCCAAAGTCATCTGCACTTCCTGGGAACTCTCTTATGCGCAGATGTAACCTCAAATTACTGATTTCCTGCTCTCTACTCTGAGATATCCCTGCCACTGCAGAGTGGAGCATCCTAGCCATCCAGAGCTGGTATTCACTAAGACTGAGGCAATTTGTTTCACTTCCAGTCTTTGGAAAGTGTTGTGCCTGCATCCCTCCCAAGCAAGAAACCATCCCTTCCTTAGTGTCTTCTTCATGCTATATAGGCTCTGCCTCTCTCTGTTAGGTATAAACACAGTTGCTCCAGACCATTCTGGAAGCTCACAGGAAATCTCCAGCTCAGTGTCTTGAGCTCTTTTGTAATGCCTGGGGAACAGGGACAGAAGTCTTCTCTCTGCTCTTCTACCTCTGGATATGACTGGGGTCATTGTTGCTTTCCTGTGAGTAGCTTGCCTCTCCTCCCTCCGTTTCTCTCCCATGCTGTTTATCATGCTTTTATTTGCATGAGTTTGAAGAAGCAGGGCATAGAACAGTCTGTTCTTGGTTCATCTACCTGAGCAGAAACAACCATGGAGAGAAATGACTCCCAACCTTCCTGACCCTGCTTCTCTGCCTTTAGCGATAGTGTACAGTGTGCAGCTCTAATGCCAACCTCACTGGTGGCTATGAAGCTTCAGAGAGATGGACTATGAAGACATCTGCAACAGCACCTGGCTTGTGGGAGAGAGGGCTTCAGGAATGCCTGTGAGGTCATTGCTCCTCAACCGTCACCGTTAAAATGGACTTTAAAAAAACAAGTTTAAGGTGGCAGAGTGCTTTTCTACCACATGTGAAGGCCATGCTCCCCGTCTAGCACTTCAGAAGAAAAGGTAAGAAAGGTCTGGAGAGTTGGCTCAAAGGTTAAGAGTACTTGTTGCTTTTGCAGAGAACCCTGGTTTGATTCTCAGCACCTACAACGGTGGATTAAACCATTTGTAACTCCATTCCCAGATGATCTGCTGCCCTCTTCTGTTCTCTCCAGACACCAGGCACCCATGTGGTGCTCATACACACAAGCCCAAACACTCTACACATAAAATAATAAATATATCTTTAAAAAGCCGAATGAGGAAAAAAGAAAAGAACCCTCTGTGTTCCTGCATTTATATTGAATATATTTGGTCTGACAAGGTGGCCCCAGAGAACACTGGGAAAGTGTGTCACGCAGCTAGGGAACTAGTGGCAAGCAAGATGCAGCCCAGTCTAAAGCAAGCAGTGTGGGCTTCAGAGACTCATGGAACTGCTTTGGAATTTGGACTAATGCTCCTGAAACTCAGTCTAGCTGATAATATGAGAAAGCAATATGTCTACCATAAGGTTGCTGGTTTAAGTGAAGAACTAGAGTATAAGGCACAGTAAGTTCTAGAGCCAGACTATTCATTGTGTAACCGAAAGGTTAATCTCTCTGTGGCCTCAGTTTTCTTCAATTATCAAATGGGATAATAGTAACACTTTTTTTTTTTTTATTAGATTGAGTGTGAACATCCATGTCTGTTTGTTTTTCTAGTATTGGGAATTGAACCTAGGACTCAGGCATGCTAAAACTGATGAGCTACAACCTTAGTAATTTAACATCTATACAACACATGGAAAGCATTTAAAACATGAATGTTTTTATTGTATAATTATATTATTTTTAACATAGTGTTAAAAACATTAGCTATTGTGATGGTTAATCACAATTACCAACTCTGCTTGGTTTGGAGTCACAGTGGAAATATACCTCTGTGTGTGCCTATGAGGGTGTTTCCAGAAAGGTCTGACTGAAGAGGGAAGACCCACCCTATAGGCTGAGGACTCAGACCAAGGAGAAATGAAGAGTGCCTGCATGCTTCTCTCTTTGTTTCCCATAGATACAGTGTGACCAGCTGCCTTTCTCACTGTGACAAGCTGTATTCCTCCTTACACTGTAAGCCACGATAAACCCACACGTCCTTAAATTGCTAATGAAAAAAGTAACTAATACAGCAGCTATCAACAAGGATGATAAAAACATGAGTCATAAAAATAACAAAATAATTTTAGGTGAGTTTAATTTAGTGTAATATGAAATATTAGTTCTTTTCTATTTTACTCCAAATCTGAAATAATGCAAGCCCATGAAATACAGCTTAAGTTGAGACAGTGTCATTTCAAGGCTGACAGACTGAGTAAATTGTGTACTGTCACCATATGGCCAGTAATCAGAAGTACTTACCTCCTTCCCCAAGATTAATGCTCAGTTGTGGAGGCTTTGCATTCTGATATTTCTTTAGGAACAATACCCTTTCCATAAACTACCACCAGCTTATATATTAAAAGCCTTTGAGCACTGTCTGACATAGAGTGGTCAGCTTCACGAACGGCAATTACCACCAACACACAGGCTTCAGTAACGTGCCGGGTAAATAACGTCAACTCTCATAAGCTTGGTTCCACTGACTGCAGAGAGTCCCATGAAGGGGATAGGCAAATCAGAACAACCCCGACGTTAGCACCCAGAGTGGAGATCTCTTCTTTACAGGGCTCCTATTGGTGTCACCAGGTACCATTTCCACCTTGCCATATGCGCTGCTTGCCTCTTTGACCACGTTCTGAGAGCTGTGACATTCATGTGCCTTTTCTTTATCATAAGATAGATGGTGTATGTAGTAGAGTTCCAGAATCTTTGGAATTGGGCTCTAGACACAAGAATTGGATCACTTGGGGGCAGGCCTTAAAGGTTATAGCTGCTTCTGATGCTGGCCTGAGTTCTGTGCTTCTTGATCAGCCAATATGTGAAGTTATTATCTCTGCTACAGACTCCCACAGCCATGAATTCCCATCATGCCTTCTCCATCACAGACTGAAAACACAAACCCAAATAAATCTCTCCTCTATAACTGCCACTGTAGGTATTTCGTTACAGTGATGACAGAAGTCATCAATATAATAGACTGTGTAATGGGCAAGAATTGAGCTATTTATCTAGAAACTTCCATTTTTTCATTACCAAAGGGCCTGCCTGGTACTGATGGTCTTCTCTTCACTGGCCATGCAGACTGAGATTGACAAGCCTACTAAGAGAGCAACCATGACTTCTGTAAGAAGCTGAAAGCTGGTCAGTGATGTACACCAAGGGGATAGGGAAAAAAAAAAAACAACATCCATGATATGAACTCATAATACTCATGGCACTCTCATTAAGAAAGAGAATGCATGGGAAGAAGAGAGAGTGATTGGGAGGGGCAGGAGGCGGAAGGAAGTTTGAACAAGTGGATACATGGATAAAAAATGAGACTTTATTCAAAATAAAAAGTAAATAAAAAAGAAAAATGCACACAGAGAAGGAATATATACATAAGTGTTTAGGATGTAGTATTCTGGTTGTTCATTGCTATATAACACAATGCTCAAACTTATTGGCTTAATCTCTAGCTATCATTTTATTACTATTCCTGGTTTCTGTGGGTTGATAATCCAGGAAGGTACTTTCCATGGAACTTACAGTAAATAGCTGGCTGGCACATTTATATATGCTAGGATGTACCAGGTTTTCTCTGTTACGCCACAATCTAAAATTCAAAATCATGACATGGAGACTTGTTATTAGGTTTGAATGCTCAGCCTAGCTTAGGCTCATTTCTGGCTAATTCTTTTAACTTAAATTAACCAGTTTTCTTTGTCTACCTTTTCGCCTTGGGCTTTTTACCTTTCATTCTTTCAATATATCTCACCTTCCTGCTCTCTCCATGCTGGCTGTCTGCCTGGCTTCTGCCCCAGGCATGTTCTTCTCTTTCTTTCTCATTCCCTTCTCCTTCTTTGTCTTTCTCAAGCTTAGTGTTCTCTGCCTGTTTATTATCTCTGCCTGCCAAGCCCTCTTTTCCTTTCTCTGCTTAGCTATTGGTCCTTTAGTTCTTTATTAGACCAATCAGGAGCCTTAGGCAGGCAAAGTGAAACAAATGTAACACACTTGTACATAATTAAACACACATTCTTACATTGTTAAACAAATGCCATATAAACAAATGTAACACATATTTTCTCAGTTAAAATAATATTCCACAACAGTGAAGAATCTCTTTCTCTTTCCATGTGCTCTGTCTGCAGAGAACTGCTTGTGATTTCTTATGATGTGGTATCCTCTGAGCAATCAGGCTTTATCATGGCACCTAAAAGTCTATAACACAGGCATTCCAGTCCATCAAGCAAAAGCTGCCTTACTTTTTATGATCTTGCCTTGGAAGTCATTTGTGCTGAACCACGTTGATTATGAATGTATCACAAGATAGTTCAAACTCAAAGGCAAGTAAACTAGACTTCACTTGACAGGTTTAAAAGATGACAGTGAAGTAGCCAACTTCAGAAAATGCTACCTGTGTACTCTCTCTGTCTGTCTCTCTGTGTGATGCATTAGTAAATTCTGTTTGTAGGGGAAAGGGGCCTGCCAAAGAAACTCACCCTGGATCTAAGACCTGAGCACTCAGTGAAAAAGAAACACTTTATCACTGAACCCAGAACCAAAGAAATGTGCCCTGACTCTGAAACCAGCACCAAAGCAACACACTTTGGCCCTAGAATCAGAGCCAGTGAAAGAAATATGCCCTGGCCCTGAAATTAGAGACCAAAACCCCTAAAGAGCCAGTGAAAGAAACATTTTTGACCCTGAAATCAGAACCAAATCAGGGACTGAAAATCTGACCAATCCCCACCCTAGAAATCTTCTCCCTGGAAAATTCTGCCCACAAGGAGCACTATAAACTCTGTGCCTGCTGCCCTTTCCCTGCTGTCTTCTCTCACACCCGCTGAGGCAGCCACTCTCATGGATCCCGATCCTGCCTCCCCCTTCCCCCTAAATCTCTTGAATGAGGTTTTAGTGCCTGGACAAAAAACAGCTGAGAGAACTTTCCCTAGCAGAGCACGGTTGTTACACTCCCTGAGCAGACAGTAACTGAAGTAAAGCTGTAACTCTTTTGCTGAGGATGCCTTCTGCTAACCAGAGTTGTTACACTCAGGGAAACCAGAGCAGGACGCTGAGGAAACCCTCCCCTGTAGGAGCAGAGCTCTTCACATAAGAAAGCCTTTCCCTGAAGCTGGGCTGTAAGCTGCTGCCTATGCTTACTGTGGCCTGTGGTGTTCACCGGCCCCTGAATACCTTTCCATGGAGCTGTAACATTCAGTACTCATTGGCTCCCGACTGCATCCAAGCTGCAGCACTCTGTATCCCTTGGCTTCTGATTGCTAGAATCTCTTTCTATCTGAGCTGCACCAACACCTACACTGTTATCTGTGAAAGCCGCCATAGAAAGGCAAATGAGCATGGGTCAGTACAAATAACTTGACCAATGCCAAGACGTACAGAAATAGTGGTTGGTGAGACAGCTCAGAGGAAGAGGTGTGGATCTGCTCCTGGAACTACACAGTGAAAGAAGAACACCACTGACTTCTTATGTTTTGGACCTCTACATGGGCTTCTTGGCACAACACACACACACTCACATGCAATATTTATCAGGTCAGGAGCTGTCTGAGGCTGTCCTCACCCACTGTTAGTGGGCCTGTTGTGTTTTTCAGCCAGCAAGAGTGAATGCTTGTGCATTCTTAGATGAGAGAGAGTGTTAGCTAATGACTATCGGCAGCTCCGGAAATGAAGGAAATCAGTGATACAATAAAAACTCTAATTGCTTGGCAGCGGTGTTTAGGCCTCATTAGGTAGATCTGTAACAGCTTCAAGAGAAATAAACTCCTGCGTCAATAGATAACAAGGCATGAAATAGGTCATTTCCTTTCTGAAAGGTATGAAAGCATCCCATGCCTGATCTATCCGCTTAGTAGATTATTTCCTGTCATCTCAGTTAATTGAATTTTATCCCTTGCTCTTAAAATGCTTTCCTTCAAAATAAGGCTACAAAGTTCAGAAAAGTCATATTTAAAATCATGGTGACAGAAGGCAGAATCATCCTTATTAAAAAAAATATTTCAGGAAGAAATTGACAATAAAAACCCAACAACTCTCAAACTTTTGAAAGATCAACTTTCCCAAAAGTGTGTGGGTTAATTGACATTAAATAACATCTAGAATACATCCTTGTGCTACAGAACCCAATTTAGAATTTCAAATGTAAAAATTATGCTTGGTTGCATCTGTATTCTTCCTAGAGAATTTTAAAGCAAGATTCTGTTTTTTAAAGTTTTGGTCTTACTTTTTAGAATGGAAAAAATTCAGGTCTGACTTCAATCTGAATTTGGTTCTTAATATGGTTTTGGTTTGTATTTGAGACTTAGTTTTTAATTCTTTGTAAACCTTTCTATGTTTATATATTATGCACATCATGAGCCCCCCCCCTCATATACACACTACACAGGTACTACACAGGTAGATAGAGCTGGACCAAATAAATCACAATGGCTCACATCTAGATTTTCAAGGCTTATATTTTGCTAATCTAACTGTTTATCATGCTTACTATACATGTTTAAATCCTGACTTTCTTAAAATGAAAAATACAATTACTTATGAGTCTATTTGCTTGCTTGGAATATGTTCCCTAGTTTCACTCAGGACATTTTTGTGCCAGGTCATGAGAAGCTCAGAACTATAACTGGCAGAATCAAGAGCAAATGAACACACTTTACAATCTCCAGGATGAACTTTGAAAAAAAATTGGCATTTTTAAAGCTACTGTTTTTGTTTGTTTGTTTTTGTTTTTTGTTTTTTTTTTCTTTTATGCTCCATCTAATGCTTGTTTCTAAGGCAGGTGGTGACAATGTTACAATGATCATTACAAGGATTTTGCTAGTTCCCAGCAACTATGCTGGTACTCCATAGTCCAGGCCCCACGCCTAGAGAACAGAGCTATCCACTCTTAGGATGGGTATTCAGTTAACCTAACCTAGATAACTCCTCACAGGCATGCCCAGAGGCCTGTCTCCTAAGTGAGTATAGACCTAGTAAAGTTGATAATCCAGAGATAAGCATTACACCTTAGTTAAACAGAGTGGGGGTTTGAAGAGTATAGAAGCCATGGGAGCAGGCGTTCCTGAATCCTGCCTGGACTACAGCTATTGCTAAAGCTCTAAATTATAAATTAACTTATGAATAATTGTTCTCGTATTATTTTCATTCTCAAGTCTCTAGTGGGGGGATTTTAGGCATCATTGAAGAGGAGGGCCCTGGAGGAAATGGAGTCTGAAAGAAGGCACACTCTGTCCTGGGTGTGTTATTCTGGCTTGAATCAACAAAGATGCATTTAGTGACTTGCAAAGCCGTGGCTGAAGCAGTCCACTGAAGTAGTGGGCCTGGAAGGGCCTTGGAGCGGGGACAGATTAGTTCTCCTTATGTCAGCACCAGTCAGGCAGGAGCTGAATTGAAGGTCGATATCTGGGATTCTCTTGCTGGAAGCAGGTGTCTAGAGAGCATAGATTTTCTGCTATGCACACTTGACTTTCCCCTTGTTATTGGCCTACATCAGGCCAATTTCAAGCCCGTCAAAACACATTATTGGAGAAGCCAACCTTGAACTAAACCCTGTATGTGGCTCTTCTGGAAGTCAGGGCTGGTGCTGTGCAGACTCTCTCTCCTTCCCCCACCTTCATAGTCTTGATCTAATTTTTTTTTTTAACTTTTTTTCCCATTCATAATGATAACATATCTCACATGCAGCAGGATAATGAGGATGCTGCACTGTAGAGACAGGTATTGTTTTTTATTCATCAGTCTTCTAGACAGTCATGAATGATGCGGCTGAGCACCCTCTGGGTAGGGTACATTAGCAGCAGCATGTTGCTACCTATAAATCACTGTGCTGACCATCCTGATTGGCCAAAGGATGCCCAGATATCTGGATAATTTCTATTGCTGGTGTGGCTTAGGGTCCTATTGTTGTGAAGTGACACCATTACCACAGCAACTCTTTTAAAGGAAAACATTTAACTGGGGCTGGCTAACACTTTCAGAGGTTTAGTCCATTATCATCAGAGCCAGAAGCATGGCAGCATGCAGGCAGACATGGTGCTAGAGATGGAGCTGAGAGTCCTACATCAGACTTAGTAGGCAGCAGAAAGAGAGGGTGACACTGGTCCTGGCATGAGCTAATGGAACCCCAAAGTACACCCCGTGACACATTTCCTCCAGCAAGGCCACACCTACTCCAGCAAGGCCACACCTCCTAATGCTACTCCATAAACATTTAAATATATGATCCTTTGGGGGCCAGTCTTATTCAAGCTACCATAGAATGTTTCTGCAAGAGTACCTTGCATATGATAAACATTTGAATCAGGTCTACCATGTGAGCCTCCCTAATGTAGGCAGGCCCCTTCCAGTCTACTGAAGGACTGAATAGGACAAAATGTTATCCTTCCCTGAGCAAGAAAATTCTTCTTGTCTGCTAATGAAGCATCAACCCTTCACAAAAGTCTTGAGTCTGCCATTCTTAGGCCTGGGACTACAGCATCAGGTCTCCAGAGGTTCAGATCAATGATTCTGGGAGGTAACTAAGCCATTGGCTCTCATAGATCTCCAAATTGCCAATTAATTCATTCTGCCAGTATTGGGATTGCCAGTCTCCATAATCTTGTGAGTCAAATCCTTAGAGCAAATCTCTTATGTGTATATACTCTTCAGGCCCAAAGCAAACTTAAGACTATTTGAAACTAGCTACAGTCCTTTGATAATATATGACAAGATTATACAATAGAGGTAATGTCTAGAGATCGTTGACGCCCTGTATGTTCTTTAAACCAGGGCTCAAATAACAGTGGATCAGGGGGCTTGGAGTGTGCCTAAATTGCTCAAACTATATTTTCCCTATTTTAGATACACTGTTTTTCTTTTGTTGTTGTTCAGTAGAACTATGAAGTGTTTAAGTATGAAGACTGAAGGGCAAGTGTTGGTCTGGATGTCCTGGGTTGTGCTCTTCTCAGATATGATCTGGATATAATAGTTCTTCCATGGCACATCTGAATAATGAGCTGCACAATACAGAACTTGGGGTGTGCTCATGGCATCACAGTACAACAGGGTGGGCCAGAAATAATAAGGAGAGGAACACATAAATTCAATAAGTTCCCTTAGTAAGTCTTGCTGGAGGGAATGCTTGAGAGAGAGAGAATGGGATTTAACAGTAAACACAAAGTGGTGTGCTGTGGGACAATCTTTCTGTACACTGTGACTATGCTTTACTCTCCTTGGTTATATAGCAAGGCAGGACAAAGTTACACAGGACAATCAAACTGAGAACTGGGATAAAGAATAATGGAGTTGGGAGAGACTTTAGCGAGCTGCCTAAGAAGCAAGATTCCAGAGGACTGGTAAAGCCACAGCCACATGGGAATACATAGATTAATAGAAGTGGGTTACTATAGAAATAAGAGCTAGTTGATAATATGCCTGAGCTATTGGCTGAGCATTTTGTAATTAATACAAGCTTCTGTGTGTTTAGTTGAGACTGAGCAGTCAGGACAGGAAAACTCTGCCTCTCATTACAGTGGTGCTTTACTCCTAT
This sequence comes from Sigmodon hispidus, assembly GCA_004025045.1. Taxonomy (NCBI): domain Eukaryota; kingdom Metazoa; phylum Chordata; class Mammalia; order Rodentia; family Cricetidae; genus Sigmodon; species Sigmodon hispidus. Next base: position 17,878 of record PVIH01021613.1, on the reverse strand, counting down.
TGCTTTTGGAACTGTGTAGCCTTTTGAGTTTAGAAAACAAAAATATGGAACATTTAAAAAAGATTTTATTTATTTATTATGTATCCAGTGTTCTATCTGCATGTAGGCATGTTCACCTGCATACCAGAAGAGGAAACCAGATCTTATTATAGATGTTGTGAGCTACCATGTGGCTTCTGGGAATTGAACTCAGGACCTTTGGAAGAGCAACCAGTGCTCTTAACCCCTGAGCCATCTCTCCAGACCTCAGAACCTTAAAAAAACCATTTTTTATTGATATTTAAAATATATTTTTGATTCATGCTTAGCTGGATCTGCAGGGCAGGGGTTGACTGCATCATTCATCTACTAAATGTGTAAGTGCATTCTAGATCTCATCTGGCAGTAGTTTTTTAAACTTTTAAAAATTTTTATTGATTTATTTGTGTGTGTGTGTGTGTGTGTGTGTGTGTGTGTGTGTGTGTGTGTGTGTGTGTGTGTGTATTTGGTGCACACACTGGCCTGGAACTTGCCAAATAGGCTAGACTGGCTGGCCAGCAAGCCCAAGGGATTTGCCTGTTTCTGCATCCTCACCAATGGGATTATTAAGTCACATATGGCTTAAAAACAAAACAGATTTTGGATATCAACTTGGGGCCCTCATGCTGTCAAGGCAAACTCTTTTACCAATTTAGCCATCTCCTCAAGTGCTTTCAAGTCCATGCCTATTAATTCTAGCTCTGCATTCATCACTATGGATCTTGCTATTGATCACATTTTCTAATTCCTTGTGCATGTATAAATGTTTGATTATGTGCTTGAGTTCTCAGTTTCATTGCTGCCACTTCTTTCCTTCCTTCCTTCCTTCCTTGCTTCCTTCCTTTCTTCCTTCCTTCTTTCCTTCCTAGGGCATTCAATGGCATCTCTCAGAGCCCCAGCATTTCCCCATTTGTATCAGTTACTTTTCTCATCCATGTGACAGATCATTTGACAATAGAAACTTAGTGAAGGAAAAGCTTATTTTGGCTCGTGTTTTGAGAAGGATGGCAGGGCACGTATGATGGCAGGACCGTAAGGTGGCTGGCTGGTTACATTGAATTTGCAGTGAACAAGCAAAGAGCAGGTGTGAAGTGGGGACAGACTACAAAATCTGAGGACTCACCTTCAGTGACTCACTTCTTCCAGTTAGGCTCCACCTTGAAAGATTCAACAGCCTCCAACTGGGAATTAGGTTTCCAATTCCCAGCCTATGGAGACAGTTCACAATCAAGCCACAATATCAATCTTATATAGAGCTCCACTTAGCTCACAGTCTCCAGGGATCACATTCTCTCAAACCTTGAAGAGTCATGCTCCACACTAATCCAGAGTTGCATTTGGGCAACACATGACAATGGACTTTATCCAGAAACAGAGCTCTTTCTCTGATACCGTGATGATCTTTAGCAGTCTGCATCTAATATGGAAGCCAACCAGGCCCAAACTTCAATCTTTGGCTCTTCACCTCAGTAAGACCATGGTGTGTTTGATCTCCACCTTGGCACACTGCATGCTGCAATCTTGAAAAAAAATTTTTCTGGTAGATAGGCAGGACACAGGTTCTCTCCATATATTTCCTTCCTCTCAGAGCCACAGTCTGGGGCTGCATTCCAACATGTAGAAACAGCCTTGTCCAGTTTCCTAACAGTTCACATAGGAGTGCTCACATGGTACTTCTCCATCATGGTGGGAAGTAGGCCTTATCTGACTGTTTTAACTCTCTGGGATTTTGGAAAAGTCAGCTGTGTCCTCTACTTTCTTCCCACTCTTACTAAGTGTGTTGTTACAGACTGGAGGGGTCCTGGGAAGAAGGTGCCTGTGCTGTGGATGAATCAGAATCTTGGAGGGATGATGGTGTGGGCAAGGAGCTCTGTGCTCACATCTCTTCATTTAGTCAGCTGTAGACTTTTTCTTTCCATGCATTGTCTCCTTTGCATTAAAAGCTTTTTGGCTTCATGACCCTGTAGAGACAGCAAGCTCTCTACTCTCTGACTTCTTTTCCTCCAGTCCACCATGACCCAAAGGCTGCTGCACAAGTGTGAATTGACAACTGCCTTCAAAGTCCCAGAGCTGAACAATGGGGACCACCAGGGAGAGGTGCCAGTTTGGCCCCCAAGGCTGACCCCAAAGGCTTTATCGGCAGGATCATGCCATATGTCCTTGTTAATCCAACATTGGGGTCACAGAGTGAAGGAGAGTATAAAGCCTGGCTAATACCATGGCTTAACTCCCCTCCCAAATTATAATCTAGACTTAATGGCAGAGGGAATTTTATAATTGAGTAGCAACAGTCGACATGGTAGAAGGCAAATCAGATCTCAGAAAATACTTTTAATTTCCATACAGAAATTTTGAGAGCATGATGGGTTAATTTTCACATTTTCCAATCTTCCTGTGATGAAAATTAAACTAGAAAGAGTCAGGGTGGGGAGTGGGAGACAGATTCCTTAGACTGTGATGTTCAGCTTCACACCCTGGAGGCAGAGACAAGTGGATTTCTATGAATTTGAGGCCAGCCTGGTCAACATGAATTCCAGTACAGCCAGGTCTACACGGAGAAACTGTGTCTCTAAAAACAAACAAACAAACAAAAAGTTCAAGGTCATCCTTGGCTACATAGTGAGTTTGAGGCCAGACCAGGATTAGTATAAATCTGTCTCAGAAAATTTTGCTTTCTTTTGTTTTTATGAAAAGGGGTCTTACTTTGGAGCTTAGGCTGGAACTATGTAGCTCAGGCTGGCTTCTAACTCACAGCAATCCTCTTAACCTCAGCCTCTCCAGAGCCAGGGTTATTATATGTGTGAACTATCAAAACCAGCTGACTAAAAGAATGGGAGCTGAGGAGATGCATGCTTGCAACCCAAGGGTGGGAGACGCAGATACAGGTAGAGCCCTGGGGCTCAGTGGACAGCCAGCTTGTCCTTATCAGTGGGTTCCAGGTCCCAGTCACAGATCCTGTCTCATAAAATCAGGTGGATGGCTACTGAGGAACAACACCCAGAACTGATTTTTGGACTCCAACTCCTCCATCCTTAGGCACAAAAGAATTGTTAGTGGAACATTTTAAAACCTGAGTTAATGTGCCAAAGGTTCTATGAAATGGACAAGGAAACTTGAACTGCTGATTTAACTGAGGAGGAAACTTAACCACTCACCAAACTAGGTTAGGGTATGGATGGAGTCTACCTCTGATGAAAAACACCTCGGCCTCTGAGATGTCACTGTGGGAAAGGCCACAACAATAAATGTGGGTTACTGTTAGTGTATTGCTAATTTCTGCTTTTCTTAAGGCTAATGATGTGTCTCAAGGTATCATCAGATATCAAGATCAAAAACACAGATAGTTAAGGTCAGTCTCCTTTATCATCCTTAACAATCATCAAGTAGCTGTGAGGTATTTTATGAGGCAATTTGTGGTTTTTTTTCCATCAGTTCAGAGCAAGCTTCTGAGGCAACGCCATCCCATTCTAATATTACAGATGTGGAATTGAGGCTAAAAGGTGATGTAGGTTGCCCAAGGTTGCAGAGGTAAGCTGGGTTATATAGACACTGGCACACATATCGTCACCAGTCAGGATGTGGCCAGAACAGAGAGACAAGCTAAATGCAATAGTGGTTAAGGAGTGGGAGGACACACTGGATGAAATTAACAGCAGTTTTCATGGGGAAAGTGCTGGCTCAGTGATGAATTGGAAAGGTAGTAGTCTTTAGGGACGATGGCTGGATGGATTCTTAAAGTCCACACTTACAGCAGGTACTATAGGTGATCGCTTAGGCCATCTTGTCTGTTGCTGAGGCCCCGGGTGCAGTATTAAAAACAGGCAGCTTGTTGTACTCGGTACCTTCTGTCATTGCTGCTCACCGGCCCCCAAAAGCCAATTTTTGTAACTGACAAAAATTAATCAAGATAATATCTGTGTGGAAGTTGTGAGAGGTAGATGGTTCTGGAGATAGCAGCACAGAGAGTATGTTTTGGAAATGAGGTGAATAAGGAACCCCTTGAGTGAATAGTTGGTGATACAGATGGCAAGGTAAGAAAGTTCTCAACCCAAACTCCTCCGATGATAGCACCAAAGCCAAGTCTTGGAGGCCCTTTTAGGCCACATAACATTTTTTTTGTTGCTATATTAACTTTTTAGTTTCTATTTTATTGTGGTGAAATAGAGTTAACAAACCTTCAGCTTATCTATCTCAAGTAGGCAGTTCAATGCCATGAAGTGTCTTAGTAATGTCATGCAACAATCTATCTATGGTCCATCTCCATAGTCCTTTCCTCTTGCAAACAGAAACCCTATACCCACTAAATTACTTCTCATTCTGCCTTCCTTTTGCCCCAGCAACCACTAATACTTTCCATCTCTATAACTCTGACTACTCTGGATGTCTTGTATGGCAGTGATCTCATGATTAAGTGATCTCTCTGCTTAAGCATAAAGTCCAAGGTTGACCCCATGCTATAGCATGTGTCAGTATGTCTTTTAAAGGACACTTTATATGAATGTACCATATTTTTTCACCTGTTTATCTGTCGATTGACATTTGAGTTGCTATCATTCTAATTTATTGTGAATAATGCTGGAATAAACATGTCTATACCTACCCTGCATCCAGATGCTACTCTCCATTGTTTCCAGTTTATATACTGGCATTAAATACATATGTCATGTGGTAATTCTATTTTTAATATTTTTTCAGGAAACCACATGTATTATTTTACAGTAGTGTGCTATTTTCCATCTTACCAACAGTATGCAAGGGTTTTCATTTTTTCACATCTTCATAAGGATTCTTGATATTGAGCATACTCTTCTGTGCTTATTAGAATACCTGTTGTAGAAGATTTCCTGGGCCCATTTCGGATGTTCAGACCTGGCCTGAGGCGGCTTTTGTCCCCCAAAGAAATGAATCAGACACTTATATTAACTTCATATTGTTTGGCCCATGTCTCAAGCACATTACTAGCTAGCTCTTTCATATTAATTCAACCCATTTCTTGTATTCTATTTGCCACGTGTCCCAGCCCATGGCTCACTTGTATTTCTTACATGTCTCTTCTTCGGGGGTCAGATGGAGACTGCCTAACTCTGCCCTCCTTCTGTCTGTCCTCTGATTCTCCACCCACTTCTACAGTGTCCCACATAGGCCAAACCAGTTACTTTATTTACATCATACAGAGAACACTTCCACCACAATACCTCTTTTAAAAAAAAGTTCAACTTCTTTGACAATTTTTTGATTAGATTATTTGAATATCTCCTTCTCTGTCTCCCTCTCTTTCACTCTCTATATGTGTATTGGTTTGAAAGAGAATGGCCCCTAAAGGCTCCTAGATTTGAATCTTGGTCATAAGGAGTGCTGCTACTTGACCAGCAGTGGGAGGCATGTCCTTGCTGTAATAGCTCTGGATCATTTTTTAATTATCAATGCTGTAAAAACAAAATCAATCAACTAATAAATAATATTGATTCCTTGGAAATTCAGTTAAGAGGGGAATTGGGCCAATCAGAGATTGAGCAAAGATATGGTGTCCAGGAAAGACATGAAGGGTAATTCCGGCTCAACAATATGGGGTCATGCCCCAAAGTTGTTCTACTTAGAGACAGGCATGGAGTCTTGACATATCTTCTCCTCTATCACAAATTGAATGATATACCCTAGGCATTCTCTTCTCCATGGTCTCAAGCAAGGCATCTCTGATGCTCAAGGTTTGTCTGTCTTCTGACAAAGAGATGCAAAACCTGGCTGTTGGGAGTTTTCACACATGTAAAAGTCTCAAGAAATTCCAGGGACATGAACAAGGTTCTGATGTCACATACTACATTCATGTGTGTGTGCACACGCATTCTCATATGTGCAGTCCTCAAAACAATGAGAAGTGTCATATCTAATTGAGATGTGTATCTGACTAAGGGCCTGCTTGTTACATGGCTGGTGTAAGTAGTGGACAATCAGCAGCAAGAAGATAGCCACTCAGTCTACCAAAATTCAGGGCCATCTCTAGTATACTAGTTGGTAGCTACATATTTTGATGGGTTAGCAATTAAAAAAGGACATTGTGAATTAATAACTAAAGAAAATTTTTAAGAAAGTGAATTTACTGTGACCCTGTGCCAAGCTCCTGATGCTGTTATTGTCTGGGAGGTTTTTCTGGTTCAGCTGACCTCTAATAGGCCCTTGCTAATATATATCCATGAGGTGTGTATGACCAGGTAGAAGATGGAGGCTTTGTCCATAAGCATAGCAGTCGAACAGGCTGTTTGTTTTCTTCAAGCATCCTATAGTCCAGCAGGATATCTGGAGTTTCTTTATTTTCGGGCACAGCAGAAGGTCAGTGAGGATTGCTTTTCCTATCTCTGCTTGTGCCACCTCTAAAATGCCCATTGGCCACAGAAGTCACACAAACAAGCACAGAGGAATGTCTGGAGGCACTGCAGAAGGGCAGGCATGGGGGCAGGGAGAAGTCAGGATCATTTGCATTTTCCTCAGTCATATTTTATGGTTGCTTGCATCTTGTGTGCAGTTTCTCAGACATATTACTCTGTCTTCAAAGCAACAGAAAATAGGGAATGCCTATGTTCTTTTGCATGAAAGCTATTTCTTTGAAGCTTTAAAGTGTGCATAATATTAAAAAGTTGTAAAACCATAAAACAAGTCGCCAGAATGTGAGATATGAATAAAGATGAATATATATGTTTAAAAAAGAGACTAAAAATGTTTTTGGACATTCCAGTCTTTCTAGATGGCTCTTTATAGATTTCTATCATTGTATAATTAATTGAGTGAATCTGTTGCCCTTTTAGATACCTCTCCACATGGTGTGTTGGGGTGTGTGTGTGTTAAAAATAAAGCCCTGGCAAGGCAGTGGTAGTACATGCCTTTAATCCCAGCACTCAGGAAGCAGAGGCAGGCAGATCTCTGTGAGTTCGAGACAGCCACCCACCAAGAATAAATCCCTGTCTTCATCAGTTTGTTTTAGGAACCTTCCTTTCAAGTGCTCATGATCCCTGCTCAGTATCTCCCTTCATTTCCAACTTTGCCCATATTACATTTGACACTTGAATTTAGTTATGGGATTAACTAGCTTTGTGGTTATAATCTTTTCAAATCTTTTTCTATTTAAAAAATATGAGTAACATTTGGATTATGAGTATATCAGTATAGAGGTCTCCATTCCTCTCAGGAGGGAGGGTAGTTTCCCAGGCATTTCTCTTCTCTCTACCTTGTCTGAAGGTATATGAGGAGAGCTTGCCTTAGTACACACAAAGTCCTGGATTCCATCTCCTGTACACATGCTCCTACACAAATAAAAAGCAGTATCTGATGTGTCTGGGCAAATATGTGGCAGTAATGTTCAATAATGGAGAAACCTCCAGAAGCTCACAATGATGTCAACCAAATACAGGCCCTGAGTAGTAACAATCAAGCCCCTAGCTCCCTGATTGAGCACATATTTTCTTAACTGAAGTGTCTTCAGAGCGTGGCAATGTTCTAGTGCCTTCTCCATGTGTGTGTGTGTGTGTGTGTGTGTGTGTGTGTGTGTGTGTGTGTGTTCTGCTTACATGACAAATATGTCTAAAATTCATTTCTTAAGTGAGACTTCTCCCCAGAAATAACCTTCACAAACTGTCTCTTCCACTTTCTTCATGTTGAACAGATTGGCTGGCTGGCTGTAGAGTCTGAATCCATTGCCAAATGACATGCCAATGGTACCTGTACCTTGGATTCAAAGTCTGCATCAGAATTCATACTGCCAGCCAGGTCAACCCAGGGTGGACCCAGGATACCTGCTGAGCAATACAGTCAAATGGTGACAAGATGGCTTGATCTACAACCACAGCAGGCTTCTGCCTGCCTCTGGAAAGGTGACACATTCTGCCTGTACTACTTAAGGACTACCAGCAAGCAGGGAAATGCCTGGAAGCCAAGGCAGGCCAGGCAAATGTGGTGTCTCCAGCTAGCAACTACCCTAGCAGAAAGAAGGCAGTGAGCTCGACACTGCAGCCTGTGACAGACAGCTCCTTATTTGTAAGTAGTTAATGTTTCTTAGCAAGCACTTCTAAAGGAAATTGGTATGTAATGACGGCACTCACTGGAAAACAGGCCGATTAGAAAATGCACTAACTTATCTAGTATTCATTTGAAAAGTAAATGGATGCGCGGCAAGGTGAGAGTTCACTACAATTCAAATATTTTCCCTTAACAGGCTGCGGCACTCCTGCCTTAATTCAAGCAGAAACACAAGTATGAATAATCAAACTAGATGACGCTCATCAAGAACCTTTGTGCCTTGCACCATTTCAAATGGTCATTGAAGCTTAATGGCAAAAAATTTACATTCTTCCTTTAATTTGTATTCTGTTCCTTCCTTCTGAGTGATGTGATTGTGGCTTGCTGTTGCCTGCTGTATTATTTTGATGCAAATACTGTGTTGTGTGTGCCCGAGTCCAATTTCCTGGCTTTTGCTGGCAAGAGACGAGACTGCAAAAATAGTTGAAAATCAGAGTTATTTAAAGAGTTTATAACTACTCCTCCTAATAACTGAAACAATACAGTTGATGAGCCCCTGCTTGGAGACACTTTGATGGCTGTAAATTAATAGAGCCCCACCGAGGAAAATAAAATCAACAGAAAAATCACTGTTTGCTTGTCTCCTTTTCTCTATCTTGAATGTTAGATTTTATTCTGATGGGCAACTGCAAAAGAAATGAGGGAGAGAGAGAGAGGGGGGAGTTGAGATTCAAGTGAAACTCTCTTTTCTGTGACATACTCACCCGGGAAAGAATGCTTTATTGAGATACAGGGGGTTGCCGCCAAAGACTGCAAACACTGAGCCCCAAGGGTGATCCTTGAATGTAATGTATGCACAAACTAATTTATGATACTGTGACTAATTTCCATTTCTTGTGCTTAGAGTTGCCTAGCTAATTACAGAGATGTTTTTCTTAACTTTAGTAATTACGTTCTATGCTTTCGACAGGCAACGGAGCAAATGAGCAAGGGCAGATTGCGCAGTACTTGGAGACAAGCGCATCCAGGCATCCAGGCGAGAGGAAGACGCTGTGTGTTTGCAGGGCCAGCATCCTTGATCAGAAGCCTCGCCAGCTTTGACCAGCACCCGCAGGCAGCATCGGAAGCATCTGGAGACATATTTGATGGAACACCCCATAATTAGACCGGCTGGCTTAATTAGGAGAAGTTTGTGGGTAGAGGGTTGCTGAGGGGCTGTGCTGGGATCTGAAGGTTTACTGCCTCCTCCCAGGAGGGCCAGGATACAAAGCTCTACCCGCTGAGTGTGCACGTGTTGGTGTCTGAAGATCCAAGACAACGCTGTAGCATCTGGGAACCCAAGGCAGGGGACCAGGAGACTGCCCTCTGCAACAGAAACAACAGCAGTCACATTCATTCCCTCACCCCTTAGGTATAACAGGAGGAACACTCAGATGTGATCACTTTGTGCAAGCTACTTTGGAAGGTATGTTTTGAAGCTGGCTTCTGGATGCTGGTGGTAGGAAGATATAGACCATGATGTTCATCTTATTCTTGGAAATCCTTCCCATGGAAGAAAAATGCATCATCCTAAGGGCTCCTTAGGAACCAAGACCTTAATTGCTCACCCCTATCAGTCAAAGCTTTCCAGCCGTCTTTAAAACACCAGGTACTGCCCATAGAATCAGCTCCCAGCAAGGCAGATTAGGCCAGTGCTACAATGTACATCTGGGAGACATCTGTGCATTATTTTAAAGCAAATACAGACTAAGCAGTTGCAAGCCTCAAGATTCTAGATGCTGTGGCTTGAACATGCACAGGAGGATGAGGAAAGAATGGGGTGGAAGCTTCCATACAGTGGCCATAAGAGAGTCCACAGTTATCAGTGCACCCCAAACTCCATGTTCACCTACTCTGTTCACATTGCTAGAAGTGACCTCTTTTCCACTCACACAAGGAAAGAGTAAGGAAGAGAAAAGAAGAGAGAGAGAGAGAGAGAGAGAGAGAGAGAGAGAGAGAGAGAGAGAGAGAGAGAGAGATATTTGTTTTCCCCTCAGGCCAGCAATTTTTGCTTTCTGGGATGTGAATGCTATTTATTGCTAGCTATTAGTAAACAGGAAAAGACGCCAATAATCTGTCCCCACTTTACCAAATTAAAATGATTTCCCTGCTTTATAGAGATGAGGTGATTTCTACATCAGGCCATTCAGGATATGAAAAATGAGTTCTGTTTCTTAAATATCTCAGTAGATAAAAACATTTGATGAAATACACTTCAAGCCACTCATGGTATCAATTTTAACCTAAGCCATCCATCCAGGTAGCCTGCATAAAAACAGGCCACATGGAGGACCAAGCTGCTGAATTTTTAATGTTGTTGAAAAGCATTAATGGGATTTATTGTGAAATCCTAAAAATAGGTTTCAAATGTATTGAATGGAATTTTTCACAAAATGATGGAATCTACATTCCAGCTACTTACAACTCAGTCCCTTCTTTAAATTCCATTTTATTTTTTATTATCTATGTTTCTGTGATGTGTGTGTCTGTGATGTGTGTGTATGTGAGTGCCAGTGTGTTCATGCCAGGTTACAAGTGTGGCAGTCGGAAGACAGCTTTGGGGAGTCTACCAAGATTTGAACTCAGGTCATGAGGCCTGTACTGCAAGTGCCTCTACTCACTGAGCCATCTCATGAGCCCTCAACCCTCTTTAAAAATCTCCATTTCAGAGTTAAATACAGTGTTTCAGAGTGGAGAGAGCGTGGGGGAATGCTGAGATTACTGACGGCCCTCCTGGCATCAGAGGACCTTAGCAGGGAAAAAAAATCTCCATGAAAGAAAAGACACCAGCAAAGCCAAGCTCAGGTGAATTTAACTCCTGCAATGTTTTGCCTCCCAGTCAGCCATGACAGACGCAGGATGCCTTACTCTTGGGTATGGGTGCCTCAGAGAACAGGCCTCACTGAAAAAAAAGTCATATTTTCATCCATTCAAGGATGTGCTTGCTTGTATGATGTGGAAGCAAGAAATGCATTAAAAACGTAACGATTTCAACACGTTCTTTTAAAAAGGTTATTATTTATACATAATGCAAAGTGGTTTAGACTGCCATTGTGAAAGAGAAGCCACTGTCCTTGGTCCTTAAACGGCAAGCACCTTGAAAACCAGACACAATCAGCAGTCACCAGGAATTTGAAGACAAACCCGGGAGAGACCATTTCTGAGCTGGGAGAAGAGAAGATCTTTTCTTCTTGCTCCTCCCAGAATTCTCTCTGCGCCACATTTTATTCCTTCTTACAAGCCAAGGCTCATTTTCCCTCATGAGACAGTTTGGAAGGTGCTTAATCTGCTGTGATCCCCCCTAAATAACTTATTTACTCTGTAATACTTTAGTGAGAAATTGAGAAATGCCACAGCCTCCATTTCTCAGATGAGAGTCTCAGGTGACACTGACATCATCATCCTGCTTCCGGACCATTGAGAGCTGTGATGGGTGAAATTTCTCATTCAGGGAAGAAGTTTGTCTGTTTGTGCTCCATCCCGTTTTGTCTTGGTTTGATGCTAAGAGATGGAACCCCTTCACACCTGCCCCCCCACCTCTTCTCTTTCTCCACACCCCATAGGCATAGGAGGGGGCTCAGATGGTCTGCTGCAAAATGCCATTTGAGTCACTGATGAATAATTTACATGCACAGCAGGTGGGAGTGAGTTAGTACATAAAGGTCCTTTGAAGAGAAAAATATCACTGCCTTTCTTAGAGAACACTGACCTTGGCAGCAGTCTGTGAGGAAGCATTTCCAGAGGAAAGCTGATATTTTGCAAGTGTCCAGAGAGTCTCATGGCACACAACATGGGGCTTGCAGGCTAGAGCTGGTTTTCAAACACACATTTGCCATTCACTACCCAAAAGGTGAAGGGCTCCAACTCTATCTGAGTTAACAGCTGTAGCCAGAGCCTACAACAAAAGAATTCTAGGGAATTCTAGCTTGCCAAGGTTTTCTTATCCTAATAGCTGCCTTTTCTTACTGTGTCCACTCTTATCTCCAGGGCTCCTGATAAGGCTATTAGACATTGAAGAACTGCACCAGCCCTAAAGGAGCACACCAGTTTCCCCATAGGGTAACAATTACATCTGGAACATAAGTGCTTGTAGGTGTATATGTATATAAGCAAGGCTGTCAGAATCTTAGTATAAATGGAAATTTCTTCTCTTTTCAGGATGTACCCATAAGAACTGGTTTTTGAAAACAGTCAAATTCATATTTCTAATTAAAAAAAAAAGCAAAGGAAGAACTAAAGATACACTTAGCCTTAGCCTTTTTTTCTTTTTTCTTTTTTTTTTTTTTAAAGGCCAAACATGTTGTTCCCTCAATCTGTCCTAATTTGGGATGCTGACATCATACATGCATTTTAAATTATTAGGCAGATAATCACTTCCTTAAAATAATTTCCATGCTCGGCTACAATAAAATAGATTTCTTTCAAAGACCCCTTAGTAAAATGTGCTCAGTGTTACTTTCTGTATCATGCAGGTCAATTTAATTCAGCATGGCTCTTTCTATACAGCTAAACAATTGCTTTTCAGTCTCTGGAGAGCGTGGTGAATGCAGCCAAGAATACCCATCCAGAGACGGCCTTGGACACTTGTTCATAAAAACTTGACATCTGAAGTCCCACTCTTTATTAATCTCTTGTAAAAGAGTTAGTCAAGATTTCTAGGGGAAAAATGTCAATGTCATATAAATCATTATTAATTATTCAATAATGAATGAGATTAAAATGGAAGAATGGGCCATTTCAAAAATGGGCAGGCAAGCATCCCATTCACCAGTGGCCCCTCCCACAAGGCCTTCACCTCACCATCTGCAGTCTGCATTTTTCTGTAGCTACAGACTGGAATAAATACCAATGCACTTGACATTTTACATAACAGCAGCATAAACTGTCTATGTTTGGATGTCAATCAGGTGCTTGGTTTAAGTCTGTTCCCGAAGGTCCCGTAGCTAGAAGCCTTGTGCTCATATAAGTGTATTAAGCAGTTGTAAGGATAGTGGTGAGTCAGGGGGTGTTTATACCCCTTAAATCTATCAATAGAGTTCTTTCAGAACCCTCATTAACTCTTGAAGCTAGTTTCTTTAAAAGTGAGACCACTCAAAATATGTTCACCTTTTTACCAAGTCTCCTTTGATTTGGTATAGTGGGGGTGGGGGCAGGGACAGACAGGACACACTTTCTAGGGGTTACTATGACTACCTGTTTTTTTATTTTCATTTTCCAAGACTGGAAGCTAAATAAACCTTTTTCCTTCATTAAGTACCCAGCCTCAGATAGTTTGTTAGAGCAACATTGTGCTAGGTGTGTAAGTTGTAATTCTCCAGAGGCAGAGACAAGATTTCCAGCACTAATAGTTTATTTTCAGATGAGTGGAGAAAATACAGGTAGAAGAGGACAGAAGTGAGGTAGGTAAGAAAATAATCCCATTGCTCTAATGAGCAGGTTTACAGTATGGCCGGCTGAGCCTTAGTGCAGCCGAGGACCTATGGCAATGGTTAAGACACATGTGAGAGTTGTGTTAAGCATTTCATAATTGGACTGTGTAGCCACTAACTCTCATTTGTCAAAGGTAGAGGGGGCAAGTCTACCTTTTTACTACAGAAAACTCCTGGCGGAACTGAGACTACCAGAGGAAATGGGAAGGGCCACAGTAGTTTCCCTGATAAGGCAGACTGACCTAAAACATTCAATGCCAAGACACTGTTACAGTCCAGACTCCCACTTTGCATCTGTTGTCTACAGGCTAGGAGTGACCTCCAGTAGGTACTCTCCTTAGGCTTGTGTGAAATTTAACAGAACTCTCAGAGATGCTCTATTATAGACTCACACATCCTCCTTTTTATAAAATAACAATGAATTATTCTAAATTAAAGCCAGGAATGAAATTTTAAACCAGAATCAGTGTCTATATCTATAATATCAGCATGGGAAGAGGCAAGAGGGTCAGGAGTTCAAGACTCACCTGGATTACCAGAAGTTCCAGGCCAGACTGGGCTATCAAAGCAAGATTCTGTTGCAACCCACATCAGAAAAACAAGCAGAATACAGAATTTTGAAGTTCTTATTTTATTAGCCTTTTATATCCTTAATGTAATGTTCTAAGGGTTTCCAACTAGGTCACCATTTTGGTGAAGGCCTCACTGTTCATGCTGTTTGGGGTCCTGGGTCTCCTGATCATTCCAGATCCAGGACAATCAATCAGAAAAATCTGATTAAAATAGTTGTATGGCTTGACTTGAGAACATAGCTGAGGCGATCATACCTCTTTCAAGGATCTTTCAAGACAGCAGCAAGGTGTCTGTGAAGAGTGGGCATAGAGGGCAGGCACTTGTAAGACAGAGCTTCATTAGTAGCTACAAATAACACAAAAGACTCAAAAGCAGTAATGTCTGGTGGTAGATGAAGGATTGGCTCACTACTCAATTCCTCAGTGTATCTTACGGACTCAAATGCTGAGATGCCAGGATGTAAGAGCTCCTAGCATATAGTAGTCCCTCAGTGAAAATTTGTAGATTTGATGAATGAATCTGTCTGGAAGTTCAAATGATGGAGTAGCTGAGCACATCACAGCACAAGAGACAGACAGAAAGAGGTCAGAAGCAGAATTCTGGCACAGGAGCCCTGTAATGTACATACTATACCAATGATACATCCATTACATAATAGCTTCATTAATAGGTGCAGTGTTTTTTGAATACTCAGATAAAAAAGCAGAAACATTGATAGATTAAATATCTTTCTCGGGAAAACATAGTTAACACCTGGAGGATCCTGGATTCAAACCAGGCCAGCTGTCTCTGAAAAGTGGCCTTTTGTCATTTCACCTCTACTACTACTGCAGGCTTCCTTACACCTGGGGTAGGTTCCAAAGTCAAGGTTTGCCCATCTGGCGCTAGATTATGACCTGATTCCATGCTTTTGCTTCCCGTGTCTACACTACAATAATGTAGATTGCCTGTCTCCTCAACCAGAAACTGTTTTAACCAAGAAGCAGCATTACCATGGAATATGAGAGCATTAATCATGTTCCCAGCAACTTCTGTCCAGATAGTTGGCTTTGGACTCTTGAACCACTTTCAAAAAGTATGGTCCTGAAATTAGGGGGCATTTGTCAAATGTATTCTGAGATGTCACAGGAACCGAGACGCTACAATACCTCCTTCCACATGTAGATTATCTTTTGCTTCATGTCGGGACACTCTAATTTCAAGTAGTTTAAAATAATGGCACAATTTTTATGGTAGTAAGTAAGTTTGCAATTTGGTAGGGCTTGTAGATGTTACTGTATGTACTGTACACCTCCAAAAAATTGTCAAGTTGATGGAAACATTGGAGACCACACAAATCCAGTTTTTTTCTTACAATAGCTGTTCTTTCTGGAGAAATGAGTTTTACTTATCCTTCCATGTCCATGGCTAACAATCACCAGGACATCCATTACTCCTAAGAAGCACAAAAAGGAACAGGTAGTTGGACCAGGCCTGGAGAATACATAGCATCTATTCTAACATAGAGAAGAATGTCACAGGACAGTGGAAAATATCCCTAGGAAAACATGGTGTGTGCCATAAGCAGTGTCTTCACTAAAGAGATAGCTGGAATAATAACTTGACAAATGAGTGTGTTGTAGGCATCTAGGCATCTAGCTAATGTCAGACCCATGATTTTTAATTACAAAAGTGTTTTTTTTTTTTTTTTTTTTTTTTTAACCAGAGCCAGAGCCAGGTTTGATTCAAGTGCTTGGACACTAGAGCTGTAGAGTAAGACACAGGAATTCACTACCGAGAGTATTTCATTCATCAAGTAAGAACATCACTCCCTTTTGTATCTCCTTGTTCTACGC
This sequence comes from Sigmodon hispidus, assembly GCA_004025045.1. Taxonomy (NCBI): domain Eukaryota; kingdom Metazoa; phylum Chordata; class Mammalia; order Rodentia; family Cricetidae; genus Sigmodon; species Sigmodon hispidus. Next base: position 1,977 of record PVIH01021613.1, on the reverse strand, counting down.
AGGTTCAACTATTTAGGTCTATGAAGACTATGTCAATTCAGAACATGCTCAGACCTTTTCATCTTCTTTATTACCTAAATTATGCAATGTAATATCTACTTCTATAGTGTTTGTACTGTACTGTCAATTTTAAGTAGTCTAGGAGTGATTTAAGTTATATAGGGGGCATGTATATAAGCTATATGTAAATATTATGCTCTTTTATTAAACATACTTGAGTATTCATGGATTTTTGTATCTATGAGGATCTTGAAATTAGTCTCCCCATGCATACTGAGGGACAAGTTTAATAAAAAGGAAAAAGAAATACACCTGACATATTTGATTTCTTTTTTAAAAAAATCATTATCATAGATTAATATTATTGTCAGGTACTTTGCTTACTATTGTGATGAATACTAGATTAAAGACAATTTAAGAAACGAAAGGTTTGCCTTGGCTTCCAGTTTGAGGAGATACAGTCCATCATGTTGTGGAAGGCCTCACAGGGAGCTTAGGGTGGCCATGTTGCCTCCACAATCAGGAAGCAAAGTGAGATAAATGCTGGTGGTCAGCCTGCTTTTCCATTTCCTCGTTTTGACCAGGTTCCCAGGGGTTAGTGTCTCTCATATTCAGGGTTGATATTATTCCCTCAGTTAAATCTCTTTGAAAATTCCCTCAAAGACATGTGTCTCCAGGTTTTCCTACATGCTCCAGCCGGCAAAAATGATTGATAAGCACTTAGAGCAGTATCTAATAATTCAGCATCATTGCTTTTCAGACTTGCTATAAAGAATGCTAAAAACAACACAGAGACGCTTGTTAATTGGCAGAAGTGACATCTTATTCAATCTGTCCAACTCTGGAATTCCTGAAGACATGGAAAATAGAGGCAGAATAAAAAATGAAAGTTTGCAGACAGTGCCAAATTCTGTGAACCACTGGAAAAGTTTTGGAGATAGACACGTGGGGTGATTATACAGAGTATGGGTAGATTCAATATCATTGAACTGTACTCAATGCTTAAAACGCTATGCTATGCTATGTATATCTTATTACAATAAAATAATGGAAAAAATACCATGTTATTAGTTTCAACCTCATTCTGGCTTGAATCAAGATTTCTTTTTATTTTTTATACCTCCTGTCCATCAGATCTTAGCATTGTTCCTCTGTGGAGGTGCTAATGAGCTGGGGGAGGGGAAGAGAGAGCAGCTGGAGGGTGGGGGCAGGGCAAGAGATTCCATCAGCAGGTTTGCCTAATGAGTGTGCTGGCATCAGGGGTCTACTGGAGGTGAGCACTTTCTCCTTTGAGTCTTTTGATCAGCAAGAATCGTAATCAAGCTAAGACACACTGTTTTTCCTGTGATACAAGCCCAAGGTCACTTCTAGAATATACTCCAAAGTAATATGTGGCAAACTCTAATGGATGAATCCTGTTTTTGAAAAGTAATGTACACTTTGCCTATTTCTAAAAGGGAGTTTGAGGCAGTGGAAAGTCTCTGATTGAAGAGACAGAAAAGAGATGTCTGTCCTGCGGTCTGGACCTTACTCTTCATCCTCAACCAAGCTGAAGTCTCCTGTGGACAGTGTCTGGAAATGCCAATGGGCTTACTGTGATCTGTGGGTGGGGATCTTGGAGTGTCAGGAACAATGTTTCCAGGTGGCACATCCCATCCATAAGGGACAAGGGTCTGTAGGTACCTCTGAGAGATGCTTGGCAGGTAAATCATTGAAGCACAAGTGTGAGAACAAGAGTTTGGCTCCCTAGGACTCACATAAGGGCTTTGTGAGCCTGGTGTCCAGCTTGTGATACCATGGTATAGGAAATCTTTCCAAAAAGCTGCCTAGCCAGGCTGGCTGAAGCAGCCAGCTCTGGGTTGGTCGAAAGACCTTGCCAAAACATATAAAGTAGAGAGAGAACAAGGAAGACATCTGATGTCAACCTTGGACCCCGACACACAGACACAGATGCACACACACACAAACTACACACAC
>PVIH01021612.1:0-29288 GCA_004025045.1 Sigmodon hispidus | reverse complement strand
AGAGGACTGATCTCTAAGATATATAAAGAGCTCAAGAATTTAGAGCCCAAAACCCTGAATAACCCTATCAAAAAATGGGGTACAGATTTAAAAAGGGAATTCTCAGCAGAGGAACTACAAATGGCTGAAAGGCACCTGAAAAAGTGCTCTTCATCTTTAGCCATCAGAGAAATGCAAATCAAAACAACTTTGAGATACCGCCCAATAGCTTTTAAAAGCCACCCAAGGAGCCCATTCCCACAGAGGAACTCCTAACCCAGCCTTGATACTTCGGCGAGGGACCTATACCTACCTCAACTGGATATGCCAGGCTGAACTGACCCACCCTGGGACTCCTTACCCTCCTTGATGGGGGGATGGGGTGGGAGAGATGAGGGAGGACTGAGCAGGACTGGGGGGAGAGAAGAGATAGATATGGGAAAAAAATGAGGGGGAAAAAGTCACTCAAGGGAGCTCAGAAGCCAGGGGCATCTCTGTAGCACAAACAGAAACTTTGGAATTTGTAGATACTCAGACGAACCCAGATGCTTTGCTTCATCTGGTGTCAGCCAGGTCCACAGAGTCTCCTTTTCAGTGAAATCTTTCTTGCCCATGAGCTATCTCTGGCCTGTTTTCTAGATGAATGCTCAGCTGAGTGAAACTGCTTTAAGAAATTGCTTATTTCTCAGCTTAGAAATAACAGAAAGCCCCAGGGAATTATGAGGGCCAGGTTTTTGGTTGATGTTGTTTTGTTTTGTTTTTCTTTTTTCTTTCCCAGTAAATGAGCCCCTTTCTCTGCCCTTAGGCTAAACTACTGAATCCCCACTGGCTAGAGTTTCTTAAGAAGAACCCTAGTAAATAACAAAAAAAAGAGGGTATTAGGTTATCTAGGCCATATCACACACACACATACCCACAAAATGTACCCAGAATCCTGAATGATCAACAGGATTGTCCATGACCTAGATAAACCATAACCATCAATTCTGGTTGGTAAATTTAACATGTCAGCATTTTTGAAAACTATTAGTCAGAGCAGAAACCAGTATGCTGGACCAGGGAATCGGTCACAGAATCTGTGATGCCCTGAGAGTAAGCATCCTAATAGAAATTCATCGGCCAAGAAAAGCAGCTGATGGAGACTCAAAAAGTCACAACAGAGATTTGTTTGCCAAGGGACTGGGACCAGTGACTCTCAGCTTCTTACATGGAGGAGCGTTATCAGTCATGCTTATTTAAATGCAGAATCTTGAGTTATGTCCCTACACCTGCTCACTGAGTTCAGGGATGAGGCAAGGCTAGCTTCATTATAACCATCTCCCTAGTAATGGTCACAGGCAGTTGGAAGATACACTTTAACAGTTACAGAAGGGGAAATTGACCAGGTAAGGAAATCTCTGGGTATTCTGCTAATGGCAGGTGCCCGGGAATCATTGGCTATGGAATTTGCTTCTCTTTAAAGTCCACAGTCAGGAGCTGGAGAGATGGCTCAGCAGTTAATAGTGCTGTCTGCTCTTGCAGAGGACCTGGGTCGCATTCCTACCACCTAGACAGTGACTCAGAACTGCTGTAACTCCACTTGCAAGGGATCTGACACCTCCTTCTGACCTCTGCGGGCACCAGACATTCATGTGGTACACACACACACACACACACACACACACACACACACACACACACATATACGGGGTAAATATACACATAAAATAAAAAAAAAGTCCATAGCTGAGGTGCTGAGACTCAAGATAAAACATTCCATACTGCTAAAGAGGGGCAAATGCCAAAAGCTTTCTCTCAAAACTGTAAGAATAAAGACAATAAATGGCTACTTTTGGGAATAAGAGCACAACCCAAATCCAATAAATTTTCAACAGAAGTCAGAAAAGTTGATTAAATAAGTGAGCTCTAGACATAAAGCTTTCTGACTAGTTAAATCAAGAAATTATTAAGATTTATGAGTAAAGTGATGTCAGAGTTTACAAACTGAAACTCTTCTTTGTACAGAGACAGCAGCCTTGCTGATCAGAGCAGAGCGCTGTTACCCATAGGTCAGGAAGCCAGTTTTCCCAAGGGTACTTCTGTCTCTGTATCCCATAGCCCATGATGTTTTACAGCTAGGTTGCCTTTTGTCCATGTCTACAACAGTTTGGGTTATAATTGATACAAATTAAGTAGCAAGTCAAGGAACTGGAGAGATGGCTCAGAGGTTAAGAGCACTGGCTATTTTTCCAAAGATCCTGAGTTCAATTCCCAGCATCCACATTGTAGCTCACAACCATCTGCAGTGAGGTCTGGTGCTCTCTTCTGGCCTGCAGGGATACATGTAGACAGAATACTGTGCACATAATAAATACATATTTTAAAAAATAACAAATCAAATGTTTTTAAGGGTTTTCAAACAGTATATATAGGGTCTTGAAGAAATATGCAACATGATCACTTAAAATTACCCCTAGAAACTTCAACTCAATTTAAACGTTATTTGCTTTCTTCAATAAACATGTGTGAGTGGTCTGCAAAGGTGAGGATCAGTGATGAAGAGCACTTGTGCAAGTCTGAGGACATGAGTCCAAATATTCAGAAACCATGTAAAAAGTTGTGGCTGCCTATGCCTGTAACTCAAGGAGTGTGTAGGCTAAGTCAGCCTTTAGTACATCACAGGTTTGGTGCAAGTGAAGCCCAGTTGTAGCCTCAGCTCACAAGACTCTCCTAAGTAAGTCTACAGTCAAGATGTTGGCTGTATAAACTAACAATGTGACTGCTCTGTGGTGTGGTTAAGGGGAAGGTTTTTGTAGATGTGAGGAAGAGAATAGCCAGAGGCATCTGGAAGAGTTCAGAGCAGGGAGAAAAAGCAATAAACTAACTAGGATCAGCAGACTAGACCTAGCCATTAGAGGAGCAGGCACAAAGCAGAGAGGTAGAGATAAAGTCATGGAGAGAGAGTGTGAGAAGACATGGAGATATGGCAAAAGAGGAAGCAGAGCCTGTAGTGGGATTATGGAATATTGTAAATACTTGTCCTTCCTACTGGTTTAATAAAAAACTTATTTGCCAGAGGCAGACAGGAAGTGTAGGCGGGGCTACCAGACTAAGAAAACTCTTGGAACATCTCGGAGCAGAGTAGAGACATTGCAGAGACACCAGGAGACACAGAGAAAAGAAGTTGAAATGCTACTGCGAAAAGGTACCGAGCCACATGACAAGAGCTGAAATAGCAAGGTTATAAGGAGTAAGCGGGGAGAAAGCCCATAAGCTAGAGAAGTCTAGGCTAGGGGATGAGGTGAGAAGACTTAGGTATTTGTGATACTGAGGAGCCAGAGGCCAACATGCACTTTGGTACACTGAGGCACCACACACAGCCAATTGTCCCTCCTGTCAATGAGAAGGGAAATGGCTCCTTTTGGTCGAGGAGAACCAGCTTCATGTGCTCCTGAGGGATGCTGGCTTCTGTTTAGTCACCAGAATTTGGGAAGAGGGGTTGCCTATGATTGATCAAGGAGGCTGGAGAGATAGCCTGCTGGTTTCAAGTACTTGCTCCTCTTGCGGAAGACCCATGTTTTGTTCAAAGCCCTCACAACTACCTATAATTCCAGTACCAGAGGATCCAATTTCTCCTTTTGGCCTCTGGGCACTGAGTACACACATACATGTAAGGAAACACTCATACACATAAAACAATAAACAAAAATAAATCTTAAGAGAAAAAAGATGTTGGCCAGAGTTGCGATATGATCTGTTTCCAAACTCATGTGGGTTGTTGGAGTAAGGATCTCAGTTCTTTGCTGTTGTTGCATGGAGAGTGGCCGGTGTCTTGCCATATGGGCCTCTCTAACATGGCTACTTCATCACAGTATGCCAACTGGGAAGACAGTGGAGTCTGATAACAAGACAGGAGAACATTATGAATAATATAATTACAAAATGATAGCCTATCAACATTTAATTTAGCTGTTACTCAAAGAAAAGAGGATTACCCAGGGCTGGAACACCAGCAGGCAAGGGTAACAGAGACCAGTGAAGATGCTGACTCACTGGGTAAAGCACGTGCTATGCAAGTCCAGAATCTACTTAAAGGTGGGAGGAGAGACTTACTCCATGGTGTGACCTCTGACCCACTGTCCTAGTCACTCTCCTGCTGCTGTGATAAAATACCATAAGCAAAAGCAATCTAAAAAAGGAAGGATTGTTGCACAAACTACTTAGTATATAATGAAAACCTGAAACCAGATGTTGGGGGAAAGCTGGAATATCGGAGAGAGGAAGCAGACCACAGTCAATTCTCAGGCAGAAGAGGTAAATGCTATCTCCAAGAATCTTCTGGTCGCTCTTACAGAATGCCTGAATCTCTGCTCCTCCTGCCTTAAATCTTTTCCCTGCCCAGTTGCTTCACTTCTGGGTTCACCTCTGCATCATAATCCTAGAGTTAGGATTCAAGGTGTGAGCTACTACTGTTTGGTTGTTAGGCCTTGAACTCACAGAAATATAGAAAGTGTTCTCTCTCGAGTGATGGGATTAAAGGCAGACCACTCTCTGACCCTCATGGCTTGGACTATGGGTGATTCTGTCCTCTGATATGCCAGGCTGATTTTAGTAAATATAAATTTATATCATCACAAAGGGTTTTGCCTTATTTTGGTTCTAGAAAGCTAGTGTCCAGCATGGCAGAGAAGGCATGACATGGTGGGAGGAGCAGGAAGCTGGCTTATCACATTTCCACCCACATGTAGGAAGCAGAGAAAATGACCAGGAAGTGGGACAAGAATAGGAGCCCTCAAAGTCTTCCTGCAGTGACATCCTGCCCCCAGCAAGGCTCCACCCCTAAAGGTCCTATAGCCTCTCCAAACAGTGCCATCAACTGGGGATGAATGTTCAAATACATGAACTTATGGGGGATTTAGGATTTCTACTGTTGTGACAAAGCACCATGACCAAAAAGCAAGCTAAGGAGCAAAGGGTTTAACTGGCCTATACTTCAGCATTTCTGTTCATCATTGAAGAAAATCAGGACAGAACCCAAACAGGGCAGGATGCTGGAGACAGGAGCTGATGTAGAACACATGTAGGGGTCCTGCTTACTGGATTACTTCCCATGGCTTGCTCATCTTGCTTTCTTATAGAACCCAGGGCCACCAGTCCAGGAATAGCACCACCCACCATAGATTGGGTCCTTTCTCATTGATCACTAGTTGAGAAAAATGCCTTATACCTGGAGCTCATGGAGGCACTTCCTCAACTGAGGCTCCTTCCTCTCTTAATCTCTAGCTTGTGTCAAGCTGACACACAAAACTAGCCAGTACAGGAACATTTCTCATTTAATCACCATTGCCCAACATACATAGGGAGGCACCCATGCACCTACCTGATCATACACACATACTCACATAATAATAACTTTTTAAAAGAATAGTCAGGGGTCATAATTGGGGTTAACTACTATTCCCTGTGGCTCAAGTTATTAATAATAACAATATCAGGGCTGGAGAGATGGATGGCTCAGGGTCAAAAGCACTTGAGGACCACAGAACAGAAAACACAAAACCTGTAATTCCAGCTCGAAGAGATCTGATGCCCTCTTTTGGTCTTTTGAGACAACTGCACACACATGAATGCACATACAATCAAGAAGATATAAGCACATAAAACAATATAGTCACATATACAGGGCATAATTGTGGTCCTCATCATCAGCCACATTGTTCTTCATTGTGTTGTAGTGTCCATTGTCCCCCAGTATCCATCTTTCTCTTGTTTAGTAATTTCCAAGTTCTGAGAAGCACATGGCTTTCTAGCTACAGATCTCATATCCCAGCCTCCCTTGCAATTAGGTCTGCCCGTCAGTCAGGTTCTCCCCGACAAGATGTGGGCCTAAGTGATGTATGCCAATTCTGGGTCACACCTGAATTGAAAAATAAGAAAATTAAAGAATTGAGAGCATGGTCCAGTTGTAGAGTGCTTGACTAGTACATGCAAGGCCCTGGGTTTAATCCTTAGCCCAGAAAAAGAAAAAAGAAAAGAAAAGAAAGAAACCATTCTTGCCTTTTCTTCTTCCTTTCTGAGCCAGGAATGTCTAGCTCAGGAGGATAACATACTGAATCTGGCACAGCAAAGAAACAGAACAAGATTCACAGAACATCCTATGATGCAGGAACCCATTGTACCTAGGCTGCCAATTGGCTTTTTTCGTTTCTTTTTCTCCATTGCTGGATGCTGCCTAGGCTCTCCTGCATTCTAGTGTGAATGAAAGAGCTCTCACCTCAAAAAACTAAATGAGGTTGTTTTTCTGGAGCCAAATGAGTGATCATAGTTTACAAGCATAGAATTTCTCCAAACACCATGTTCCAATGATGTAGCAATTTCACAACCTTTTTATTGAAACAGAACAAAGAAGCTGGATGGTGGGTGGCGCACATCTTTAATGCCAACACTCGGGAGGCAGAGGCGGATGGCCTCTGTCTACTGTGCAAGTTCCAGGACAGTCAGGCCTGCACAGAGAAACCCTATCTGGAAAAAAACAAACAAACAAAACCCCACAAAACAAAACAAAAAAAGCAGAACCAAGAAAGTCATTATATAACACCCTTTTCAAATACATCAACGGCAGTTACAGCAGAAAGGGGGGGGGGACTCTGCTATAGGTCTTAGAATCTGACAGTCTTCAATGATTGTTAGGAACTAGGAGTCTGCTCATACATTCCCAAGGATTTACCGAGTGCTCACAAAAGATGTTAGGTCATGTGCAGAAGATGGCAACAGATGACCCTTACAGAGCAGGATGAAGAGACCTGGATGTTTCTTTCACTCTGTATTTGTAGCATCCCACTCTATTCAATAAGCCTCATTAGACACAGCTTCTTTCTGGGAAGTTTTATTTGCAAAAGGCAAGCTCTCAACAACTTCCCCAAGCCTTAGTTAGACTTTTAAAAATGAGAGCTAGGTCATCTTGTGAAGCCGTTGTTATATGGTTTCTGTTACAGTAACTAACCAAACACCCCAACTGGTGGATCCCACAGCATTTCTAGGACAACTATTAGCAGGGCTCCCGCTGAGTCTCCTGGGGCAGCTGTAAATTACACCCTTTCAGCAAGCCCGTTTCATAGCACATCCTACCTCCCCTTAACTTCTAGGCTTGCTGCATCCTCATCCTGAGCTCTCAGCCCCCTCCCCCCAAGGATGCCTTTTGAGAATATGATTGTGCAAACTCAGCATTGCTTTGGGTTTTGCTCCTGTCCATGTGCTCCAGAAATTTCATTCAATTCTTCATGCACACCACATGTTAGGGCTTTTCTCATGAGACAGTCACTATGCTGGGCACTAGGAAACCAATGTGAAGGAGAGTAAACACAAGCTTAAGCCTCGCAGAAAACAGAGAGGCAAAAAAGAATAACAAAGAAACAAGATACTTCCAGGGAACTGAAAATACAAAAGGACAACTTTGAATTCATCTTTTTGTGCCCAGTAAGATCACATGGACAAACTGAGTGTCATTCATATTCCTGAATGTCTCAGGGTCTCTCACTGATAGCCAGCCACAAAAATAGCTTCCAAAAAACTTTGTCCCATACATAACTGCCTCTGAATGAGGGAGATAGATCATTCCCACTCACGGTCTTTGGTGAAAACCCATCCCATGGGTACTCCTGAAAGCACAGGAGATGGGAAGTACAGAGATGGCTATGTGTTAAGATTGACAGCAATCTGCCAGCATGATTATCAAAAATTCAATAAACACAGGTGCAGTAAGAACAGCTACTTTATCCTCAGCCCTCATAAAAACTCTGTGAACATTTATTACGTTCATACAAAAAACACTTTGAGTTTCTTGTTTGTTTGTTTTTTCCCTATAGTGTGTAGAAGCCTGTCCTGAAAGCTAGATATGTCAGCTAGAGCTGTACTAAAGTTTGGTTTCAATGTGTCCCCAAAATGTCCAAGTTAGACACTTAGTTCCAAAAGCCACAATGTGAGCGATGTTACCAAGCAATCAGGACTTGGTGCTGTAGTCTCTGATCCCAGCCCGTTCAAGCTTGAGACAAGAGAATTGTGAGTCTGATGCTAACAGAGTACATAGTGGGTTTTAAGCTAGCCTGTCTGAGTTAACAGAACCCTGTCTGAGAGAGAGAGGGAGAGAGAGAGGGAGAGAGAGAGGGAGAGAGAGAGAGAATTAGATAACAGGAGATTGTGTCTAACAAGGATTAATGTCATAACAGAAACAAGCTTGTTGTCAAAGAACCTGTGTTATGAAAGTGATTTTGGCCTGGTCTCTCTCTCTCTCTCTCTCTCTCTCTCTCTCTCTCTCTCTCTCTCTCTCTCTCTCTCTGTGTTCTTGTGCTTTTGCTTTCTGCTATGGGATGGTGCAGCAAGAATTTTCCTTGGTAGACACTAGCTCCCTGTTGTTTCAACCACCAGAACTTTAAGAAGCAAATATCTATTTATTATAAATTGCCCTCTGATACAGACCCACCAAACAAAGTATGATCAGCTCTAATGTCCCATGATTCCAGTCAGAGGTGTATGCTTGTGGTGTGGTGTGGTGTGGTGTGGTATGTGTGTGTATATAGTCTTCATTTTGCATTCTGCATCTATAATATTTCAGTAGAAGACTTCAGGCATCTTACCTCCTGGAGACTCAGTTTCCCTGTTTTAAAACTTACAAAATGTTGTTAAATTAAAAAATATAAATTAAATCAAACTTAAAAAGGTAACAATATAATAAGTGCTCAGTAAAAACTAAATACTGGTAGTAACCAACTATCTTATAAAATAATTATTTTTTTACAATAATGTAATATTAATGCAGTATTATTTAATGGTATAATTTTTTAACCTTTTCAACAATTTGCTCTAATATTTATTTAAAATATATATAAAGTTCAATTTTAACTGCAGTGTTCATTATTGGAATTTATGTCATATTTAGCCCAGAGAGTCACAGACATGGGGTCCATGTATTCTATTGTAGACAGAATGTTTGTGTCACATGTTGAAATTGTGATCCTCACTATGGGAGTAGCAAGTGGAGCATTTGGGAACAAGATTAGATTGTGAGCATGGAGTCCTCATAAATGAGATTAGTCCCCTCAGATGAGAGTGTGTAGTCAGGGCCCTTCAGTGAAACAGAATTGATAAGAAGAATATATATCAAAAGGGATTTGTTAGATCAGCTTACATGATCTGAGCTGAGCAGTGACAATGGCACAATGGAATGGCTGAGAGTCTGGAAGCTCCTCAGTCAAGGCTGTTGCTCAACAGGCCCAATCCAGTTTGAGGACCTGGCAGATTCCTGCAGAGTCACTGATCTTCAGTCCACTTGGAAGGCCGAAGAAGCTGCATTCTGGTATCAGTGAAGTACTGTAGTGGGCAGGGGGTCACAGTAGCAACAGGGTAAATATATGCCCCAGCAAGACATAAAAGTCACAAGGCATAAGAAAAACTACCACCCAAAAGCTACCATCCATTTACCCTCCAGAACTGTGGGGACATTTCCATCTATAGAAGTTTAGAATGACTTGGATATATGCAAAACTTTCAATGTGACTTTTTTAAAGGGTAAATTAATAATTAATTGAATTCTAAAGAATCAACAATCCCAAAGTGGTTAAAAACTGTGGCTGAAATGAACCAGCCCTCTACCTTAGGTAATTTTACATGTGTTTTCCATCTGTATGTTAAATCATTTCGCTGCCTTAAATATGAAGGCTTAAAATGAAAAAAAAAAAGACATTCAAAATACAGAAACAGAGCCCAAACCACAGTCTTAGTTTTAAAATGAATGGGTTGTATTGATACTTAAACCACAGTCTTAGTTTTGAAATGAATGGGTTGTGTGGATACTTTCAGCTCTGTAGCTGGACAAGCTGCTGGTCAACGGCTTCATTCTCAGGTCAACAATCTCCCCCAGTTAAAGGCTGAATTCATTGTTTTCTCTTTCTCTGCAGCATACAGTGGATTCCTCCCCTTTCTAGTTATTTAAACCACCCTGGAAGACTCCTGTGTGCCAATGAACATCCTCAAAACGTGATCAAGATACACCACTTTATTGTTGCTATCTGCATAGTCTCAGTTTGTGATGGGGAAATGCACTTGCAATAGCAGTGAGCTTCGCATTAGTCACCACTAATAAAAAGTTTACAGGGAGAACTATACTGGCTTTGACTCTCAGAGATTTGGTTTCTGTGTGCCACTGAGGCAGAAAGACCATGCAGGAAAATGACATCGTTTTCTGAGATCAGTTTACTCTTCTCTATCTGGAATGAGTTTTCGGTTTCCTTGGAAACTCTGGTGACTGATGATACCTCTGGAGCCTCTTTGTGGACATGTGCCCTGCTTCTTCTGTCTGTTCACATCCTGTTGTTTTTCTGTCAGTTTAGTAGCCGAACCTGAATCTGATATTTTAGCTACCATCAAAGCCCCATGCCCCTGGTCCCAGCACAGCATCCTGGCAGGATTTCCAATCCAGCCTGCGCAATCTAAGGCATAGATCTCAGCTGTGGCTGCCAAATGTAGGTTTCAAGAAGTCTCTTGTCATTCTATCTACCAATAAAGACTCAGGAGTCAGGTGTTGGGGTGAAAACCTGCAAAACCTGCTAGCTCAGAGAAGCCAAGAAGCAACCAGCTGACCTTCCTTTTTGGCGGGAGACCCAGGAAGAGAAGCATCTCTCCTACCACCTTGACCCAAAAAGCTCAAGAATCTCTAAGGCCCTTTCTACTCCTTCCTGTGCATCTCTCTATCCGTATTCCTGGTTCCTCTGACCGTGATGGCTAATTCCTGTCAACTACTCACTGGCTCTGCCCTAATTCAAGGTTAATTTGACTAACATAGTCTCAGCGTTTCACAGTGTGATCCCACAACAATATCCTGATTTCTTTGGAAACCTACCAGCCCACTGAATGATCTTTTTCATTTCTGTTAGCATCCTGTTCCCAGTAACACACATAGCTAGTCATAATGGCCTGTGCCTTTTATCCTGGCACTTGGGAGGCAAAGACAGGATGATCTCTGTGTTTGAGAACTATCTGGTCTACATAGGGAGTTCCAAAACAGACAAAGCTATGTAGAGAGATCTTCTCTCCAAAAATAAAACAACAATAATAAGAAGATATGAATAGCTAATGTTATGCAGCTGGGTCCTAAGAAGACTGTCTAGAGACTAAAAAATTCCAGCATAGGCAGAGCTATGCTGTTTTTTCATACTCAATCACTGGTTGGCATGCAATATTTTGATACATGATGATGAGAAGGAAAAATGGAAGTAAACAGCAGAGAGGGAAGGCCACAGAGAAGTAAAAATTTATAGCCAGCCAAAAGCATTAATTTAAAACCAGAAGCCACTTTTTTTTATTTTTCTTTTATTTATTTTTTTATTATTTATTTTTTATTATTGTGAATAAAGAAGTCACATTTTCTATCCTTGTATATCCTTATTCAAGGGCCCTTCCCCCTCCCACCACATCAGGTCATTCTCTCTTTTCCACATCTCCCCATCCCCTCCATGGGCAGGCGGTCCCAAGGTCCCAATATTGCCTAGTTCAGTCTCCACTGCTGGCAAATCCAGTTTTCTTCCCCCAACCTCAAGACTGAGTCAGGTGTTCCTCTAGGGGGAGCGGGATCCAAGGAGTCAGTCCAAGATATTTCTGATTCCAAGCTGTTCAGTGGATGTGGTTTGCAGCTCAGAAGCCACTTTTTAATAGGAGGTAGATAATATTTAACTTTGTTTTTTTCTGAGACTGAGTATCTCTGTGTAGTCCTGGAATATTTAACATTTTCTTATATTTTTTGGTTCTGAGCCTAGCCTTTAACGGCTGAGCCACCTCTCTAGCCCTACTTAACATTTTCTAAAATGAGGGTTGACTTACTGAAATACATATCTTGCAATATTAATAAAATGGGTACTGATTACATTAGCTAATAATGTATGTCTAGCCTGGAAGACATCACACAGAGGCTTGTTTGGTAACATAAAAACAAGCAGTCCCCAAAATTCCAAGTACATTAAAGAATCAGTGTCACAGCCTGTGGGTGGTAGTACATACCTTTAATCCCAGCACTCAGGAGGCAGATCTCTGAGTTTAATGTCCAGCCTGGTCTACAAAGAGAGTTCCAGGACAGCCAGGGCTACACTGAGAAACCCCGTCTCCAAAACAAAACAAACAAGAATCAATGTCATGGGCTGGAGAGATGGCTCACCGGTTAAGAACACTGACTGATCTTCCAGAGGACCTGGGTCTAATTTTCTGCGATATAACCACTCACAACTCCAGTTTAAGGGGACCCAGCACCTTCTTCTGATCTCTGTGGGCACCAGGCACAACACTGCACACTCTATCAGGAGTTATAATAACCCTTCCTCAAGAGTCTGAGTCAGGAGCTGAAGTCTGTATGAAAGGCAAAACATTCCATGATCAAGCAGGTGGTTTTCCCAAGGCAAGAGGCTCACCCATTGCACTTGGGATGTGTTGACCCCTGCCATTTCCCCAAATGCGGAAAACTCAACTGCATAATTTGTGGTAATGGGGAGAAAAAAAGAAAAAAAAAAGGCAAAACATTCATACACAAAATAAAACAGATGTAAAAAATTTAAATAAGCATCATTAACTTACACTGGCTGCCCAGATAGATATTTGTTTTGTTCTAGCTACTGATGTGGTTTTAAGAATGAGTCCTTGGGAGGGAGAGGAGCTGCTATACATCTGAAAAGCCATTTTTGTCACCAATATTCCTTATCTTGCCCATCAATATTCATATTTCTCACAAATCTTCTATTTCTTCTCCTGGACCCTCCAAAGAGAGTGCTGAGTTTCTGATTTAATGGAGCTGGAGGAAACCATATCTTTCAACACAAATTGTCATCCCGTTCTGCAGTGGATAAGGAGTGAAACCATCTCAGTGTGACTAAGACATCCTGTCTCTGGTGTCACTTTAAGGAAAGTATGCTTAGAGAGAAAGTGACAGGAAGTGTGAATGTCCCTGCCATCTGGATGAATCCTGAAAAGGAAGTGTTTTGGCTAGCCCATGAGGTGTTTAATCCGAGGACCACTTGTGTGATTGGAGATGGCCACCTCTCCTCTGCACTGCAAATATCTGCACAGTGTCAGGTGGAGAAAAAGAACTAAGAATCCATTCAGATGTGAAGAAGGTGTCAGTTACAGGAACTGATTTACTTTGGATGGAAACACTAGGGCTGGGATGAGTGAGAGCAGCTGGACATGAGCAGTGAGAAGAGGGTTGAACAGTGGGGAAGGGCGATCATAACTCCTTACAGAGTGTCTGTGCACTGTGTGTGTGCATGGTACCGAGAGGTAAGGGAGCCAATGGGCTATGATGGGGAGTGGTGATGATATGTGACACATAAGATGGACTATGGGGATCCTCAAAGGACAGGATGGATTAGAAGTCTGATAGGGCTGAGAATTTCTAAGATGTGAGTCCCTCAGGGAGTGAGCTGAGAAAATGCTGTTTAGATGACAAGATGACTTCAATGGTGACTATAGGACAGTTGTTGTTATTTGTAATAATTTCTAGGGTGCACTATTGAAGAGAAATACAAACTAAGTAGTGAGAAAGATGGCTCAGTGGGTAAAGGCGCTTGCTGCCAAGCTTAAAGAGCTGAGTTTAATCCTTGGAAATGTCATAATAAAAACAAATAATTGATTATGGTATAACTTCCACATTTATACCATAGCACACTCGCTCCCACACCTGTACATATACACAGTAAATAAAGAAATGTAATTTTTTAAAAAAGAACTATCAAGTAGCACAAAGGACTGTTCTCCTAAAAGAAAAGAAAGATCCTGACATGTCACATATGACAAACAGCCTTGGGCTGAGGAAAGTTCTCTTCTAGAAACAAATGTATATAAGCATTTCTCATTGAGCTGCAATGTGGCCAGAAGGCACCATTAACATTAAAGAAAGTCTCTAGTCTGTGAAAGGTGTGGTAAAGCCTTAGGTGTCTTCCTAGAATGCTATGCACTTTCTGAGGGAAGACAGAGCTTCCCTACCTGTCTGCAGGGGAACAATCGCCTAGACTGCAATGACTACATCAAAACAGAATTGGAAGCAGTGACATCTTTTAAAGTTCTGACAGAGTGAAGAGTCTGGACAGTATATCCACAGAAATGGGAGGGTAACCTGCACTAGTCTCTGAAAAAGGAGAAAGCATAGAGCACAACTAACCTCAGCGGCGTGTTAGCACTGGAATGACTTACTGAGAAGTCAAGAATAATAGGATTCTGTTTGATCCCACTGAGGATGCTTACAGCACCTGGCTTGCATTGGCAGCCAGTCGGTTTCTGGTCTTTTTAAAAAGGATTATGTAAGCAAATCACCCTTAAAATCATTGCTGTTTCACATATACACCACTGTTTAAACTCACCCACACATCAAGAATTGGAAAACAATCAGGATTTGTACATCCACTAATAATCTTTTGGCTCCAGGCTCCCTCTACTGACTCCAAAATAATAAATAAACATTTTATGGGCACCCTCCAGACTAGATTCAATCATATATGAAAACCAAGGCAAACCATCTTGTGCAATAACAAAGTATATCCTTAATAAGAGAAGAAAGTTTAACATTTGGAGAAAAATGAAAAATATAAACTAATTCACAAAGTACTCACATATAACTACATGCACTTGACACCAAGTTTTATCTATAAGTGACAAGGGCATGTGGTTTGACCCAATATTTTAATTTTTAATTGTCAGAGAGCAAGTTGTCGAGAATACATGTGTATATACAAATGTCTTTTCAGAGGGGTTAATGTCTCCAGCTAAAAACTCTCTAGAATGGACCTCTGTAAATGCAATAATCAATCTATATATTTCCTGACTAAAACTAACCACAGGATGTGTTAAGTGCCACACAGGAATGTGTATATGATGATTTTTGTTTAGAAGAAATATGCCCTTAGGTTAGTGTAAAGATTCAAAGTGCTTCCCATGAGAAGATAAATAAAAGAAAGGCACAGCAGCCCTGTGTTTACAAGAGGAGCTGGAAATGAAACACCATCCCTAACAGTTTAACTGTGAGAAGAGGAACTAGGTCATTTGCATAGACTTCAAACAATCTCACACTATTGAGCAAACCAGCAAACCCTGGAAGGAATTAGAGGTAAAACCCCAAGTCAATACACTTCAAACACCCTTGGTGTATCCCAGCAACTGGCAAGGAAGCGTCTTCTGGGGAAGTTCACACTTTGCACAAAATAAATATTAAGTCTGTTGTTGGTACTTTTCCAAAAAGTTAATATTTTACAGTTCAGAATTTTAGTTTAAGTCTGCCTTTGAAGCACAAAGAATGCCTTTTGAAGTTATGTTTTCATAGACCTAGGAATTTAGTCTGAGAATGAAAGATGTCATCAAAGATTTATTTACAAAGATGGTCATCAAAACCTTATTTCTTATAATTACTCTTCAGCACTCACATCTTATGCCCAGCATATATCCCCTACATAGCTCCCAACAAAGATTTTCAGAAATAATGAGTTAGAAGAAAAGTTAAAATTTCCCAAATGAGGAACTGTCTGAAGAAATTTTTTTAAGTTGTAATATTTATTTTATATATATATATATATGCCATTGAAATATTTTGAAGACTAAAGACATTGGGAAAATATTCAAGAGGAAGTGTCAAATAAAAAAGAATACCAACAACGTGGATCATCAAATATAAATGTTAATAAGTAAATATCTATCTGCCCAAAAGAGGGCTAGAAGTAGAAAGCAGAATTAGTGGCTGAGATTAATGTTGGGCAGTAGAATTCTGGGTAGTTTACCTTTTCTTAGTTGTGTTTTTTTAGTATGTTGTAAATTGTTCATCATGAGAGTTTATAGCTATAACTCAAGTTTTTTGTTTGAGAGGGAGCTTGTTTGTTGGTTGTGTGTTTTATCTTCAATGCTCAGCAGTAAGCCCTAGCTACAATGAGTGAGGCAAGTACTTTCACAAGCAATCTACATCTCTAATCCCTATATTTGTTTTATGATTAGACAACATTAAATGTTATTTAAATGCCTTTGCTTAATGCTCTGCTAACATTTGGATCTGTAATGAAAAATGTATCCCAGCATGTAGCTCAGTACTTGACTGTTAGCCTAAGGTGTACAGAGTTCTGGCCCAATCCCCAGGACTACTAAAAACAAAACACTACAGAGTTTAATAATAGCTGCTAAGAAGTGATTTGGTATTTGTATGAACATTTGGCTTTCTTTTTCTTTAGAAAGCAACCCCTCACTAGGCAAATACCTTAGGTAAGCTTATTCAGTGTCTAAATGCACAAGCAGAGCTAAACTTTTCTTTATATTTGAGCATTATGTCAATAACAATTTCTACTTAAAGGTTATAGAGATGGGTGAATTATTTCTGGTGTTATGGAAATAAAGATGAAATGTAACACTTTTTCATCAAAGAGAAGATAATCATTGCGGTAGAATAGGCATTGGACCACTCTCCTGGAATGATCTTTTTCCTTACACTTACTCTGAAAGTAGGTTCTTTGATTTAGATGCATCAGACAGGAGAAGCATCACTACTACCTAAGAGGTACTGCTCAGATGTCATAAGTCAGTCTGTAAATAGTTTTTCTTCCCATGTTCTGAAATATAGACACACTTTGAAAACCCTGCACTCTGTACACTTGCTCAAACTCATCTTCTGGGGTACAGGCAGCAGAGACAGCTTAATCATTTCTTATACTTACAGTAGGATAATGTGTGTATCAAAGCCATCATTATTTATCAATACCAAGCAAACATAAAGTTTTTAAATGTGATCAAGAAATACACTTGCCTTTTGCCTTTACTGAGAAAGATCTTGGTTAAAACTTAGACATCTGAAATGTAGAGTGTCCCCATTCCTACAATCGTGGCTTGCTAGGTCCTCATCAAATAAGGCATGTATTTGTCAACTATTTTTGAGTTCCTTAAACGTCCAGCTTTTTTTTTTTTTTCCTGCTTGATGCTTTTCTATCATCCATGACTCAAAGAGATTTAGAGAGTGGCTGGACGGATGAATCAGAGAATTTAAAAATATCTGAAACTGTATATTCTTGGCTTTGAATGCTTTGGCAGGTTCTATTTTTATAATAATTTCATAATTAAAGCATCGTCTATACTTCAAAACTTACATATTTTCACCATCAGGTAAAGTGCAAGTCCTCAGAGGACCCTTAAGATAGTGATTATATCTCTTATCTTCTATGTGAAATTCGAATCCAGATTTGATTCCAACAAATGGGTCTCCCTTCAAAACTCGTTGCCTAGCAACAAGTTCTCAGTGTCTTAGCAGAGAGGTTACCCATTTTTTTTTTACCCCCTAGAAGATAAGTTTGAGAGACAATTGGGATTTTTCTAATAGACAGTCCTCCCACCCTCTTTTGTGACCGAAGCAGTGAAGCATAAAACCTCCAACTGGCTAAGGTACCTCAGTAGCAGCCCGGGCGCACGAAAGGGAACCCAGACTTGGCCCGGGCTGGTGGGAAAGGCGAGTCTGGTTATAAACATCTGAACCAGATCCCTGGGAGAATTGATGCTGAGACCCGCCCCAGGAAACCCATAATCTACTCGGGGCGATCTTAGGTGCAGGGGATTTTTGTTCATCTACGTCCAAGAGGCACCCATCCTTCCCAACTTAAGGCATCTTTTCATCCACAAGTTGTAACCCCCAAATGAGGCCACTTCGCCCCTTTCCCTCCGCCACCTAGGGTCAGGATCAGGTATGGACACCGACCTTCCAGTCCCCCTATCTCCGGCCTTTCTCAAAGTAACCAGGGTACGTGCTCAAGTCTGCCCTAGGGTATGCGCCCCCAACTTGCCTCGCAGCGTAACCCCGAGGCCCGTGGGGCGCTGGGCCTCCCGCCCCGCCCTCCATGTGGTTCCGACAACTGGCCCCACTCCTGGCCCGCCCCCGGCTCGCTCCCTGCGCCCAGCACCCAGCCCACCGCGCTCCGCCCCGCTAGCCCCTCCGCTGCGTACGGCCTCCCCGTCGCTGGGAGGCTCCCGCGGCTCCCGGGGATCCAGCAGCAGCCCTTCCTGTCTCCATGGCGACGCAGCGTCTCAGGCTCACAGCTCGGAACCCAGCGCGAGCGGCGAGCGGGGCTGGCCCTGCTGGTCCGCCCTTCGCGGGATCTCCTTCGCGGGGCCGCCAGCGGGTAAGCTGCGCCGCGGTGACTGCGAATAACTTCCCGGTGCCCCCACTAGTGGCGGGATCCAGTTCGCACCTCCAACGGCACCTAACCCTGAAAACTTCTCTATCACTCCAGGTTGGGGCTCTGGAGCCCCAAGGCTGCCGAGGCAACGCCCAAGAAGGTAGGATGCTTGGCTGAGAGGAGGAGGGGAGGTCTGCGTGGTGTGCTTATCTCCCCCTGCAGCCAAAATGAAAACTGTCACCTTCCATTCCAGAGCCTCCAGCTCCGCCCCAGTTCTCCCAGCTGTAGGTTATTCTTTTAATTATTTTTGCAAACAACTTAATGGTTTACAGGAAGGAGCATCCCCTGGCTCGCTATCTACTTAGAACTTGTTTGGACCTCCTTGATCAACCAAGAGAAGGGTTTACACTACATCGCCTGTAAATCCAGTTTGGGTGACTTGATGGAATGTCCAAAAATCAAGATTTTGACTTTTGACTCATGGAAGTACTCTGCACCGCACCTCGATATCATTTAAACAGTATCTAGCACAGTGACACCGGTAGCATAGGTGAAGCTGTTTCTTCTTGCTCCAGGAAACGTTTTTTAAAAGGAAGATCTGAAAAGATACTTTAAATACTTTTTAATTCTCCTAAAAACCAGTCAGTGACTGCCGAATTGTGGGGGCGGATTATTGTTTTGTTTGGAATTGTTGAGTTTACAGAGCTAAATCTCAACCCTTTCCTAGGGATTCCCACTGCATCCACCTCAGACTTTCAGTCTCACCCCTGCTCTGCATTGAAGTTGTGTAACTTAGCTGTGCTCTCTGCTTCCGCCTCCAAGCAGCCTGGGATTTCAAGTAGAACTGGGTTCATTTCCCAGTTTCAAGACTGTCCTTGCAAGTCCAGGCAATGCATTATGAAAGCAATAGGAGTTGTTGAGGTGTTTAGTTCTGTCGGGAGTTAAGTTCTGTTGTTATGCATGTTTACCTGTACAGAAGTTTCTGACGGGGTAGGTGATTTTATCCCTATTTTATACTTCAAAGAGTGAATTACAGAGAGGTTAAAAAATTGACTCAAAATTACAAGATCTGTTGAGATTTGAACATAGGCTGCCTCCAGCAAGCTGCTGCCTTACCAAGGAAGAAATACACGGCTTATAAGTACTTTCTGGGTATAAGTGATGTATGATCATCTCATATGCATTGGATGCTATAGTAAAATGTGCCTGAGTTATGTTATGTTTTCCCCACTAACCATGCAATTCATCCATTCTCTGCCAGTCAAAGCACAAGGTTGCATAAATACATTATAGGAAAAATGTTATGTCCTCCATTATTACAAGAGGACCCTAAAATAAGACTACTGGGAATTTGAGTCTTCAGTGTTAGCAACTCATTTGATAAATATGTTTGGACTTTGCAGTCTACATGGGACCTGAGTGGCCCCATTGGCTGCTGTTTAGTGACAAGTGCCTAGAGAGGTGTGTATGTGAAATACCTTACAACCATTTTGGGTACTAAGTCTTCAGAATGTAGAATGCCTAATGCCACATTTCCCAGGCTCAGTTCCTGTACGAAGCTTAGTGACTACCTTGTTGAACAGCTGGATTCAGTTGACATGTCATGTTCTCTGTCTCACTGAGCATCAGCTTATGTGGTTTGGAGCTCACTAGGCCTAAAAATAGGCAAATACACGAAGTCTCTTCTCTCACAGAACTCCCATCAAATGAGAAGACAGAGAATGCATATGTGAATGAAACTATGATGCACTCAGATTTGACTCCATGGAAGACTTATTTTCTTTTTTTTTTTTTTAATCTTTCCTTTCTTTCTTTCTTTCTTTCTTTCTTTCTTTCTTTCTTTCTTTCTTTCTTTCTTTCTTTCGAGACAGTGCTAATATTTAGCCCAGGTTAGCCTGGCACTGAAAGTCAAGATCCTCCTGCCTCAGCTTACTGGGATTTTTGACATATACCCCCATACCTAGCCATGCAAGGGAGCTTATTTGATTGTTTGATGGTCCTGGTGTCCCATATAGCCGGTACATGATGCCTTTAAATGGATATAGGATACAGGCTTATGACTAAGAACAATTTCTTTGTCACTCTGTGTCTCTCTTTCCACTCTCATACTGAAGACTGACCACAGGATCTCACATATACTAGGCAAATGACCAGCCACTGGCCATTTTTGTTTGAGATGGATGCAAAGATGCCCATGCTAGCCCTGAACTTGGCTGTATAGCCCAGACTGGCCTGGAACTTGGCATTCCTCCTTCCTACCTCAGCCCTCCTATAATTATAGGGGTATATTGACATTGTTCTGGGCTAAGAACCAGTTCTCAGGTTGTAGTCATTCCTGAATTCTCTATTCAAATCTCCATATTGGTTATGTGCATACTGATACTTCTCCCCATCTGCTTCTTCAGTGTTATGAACTAGGATTCTATCATTGGGCTTCTCTTGTTCCACATGGATGATGCAATCCAATCCAATTCTGTTTATAGACATGAATCATCATGGTCTATGGGCTGTTGACCAGTGCCTTCTCTGAACTCTTATCTGCTCTTTTTGCTTCTGTTCTCTTTCAAATTTATTCTCCACCAAATTTCTGGGTCAGTTTAATCTTCGGGGGTTCTTCAAGACCTTGAATTTGGGTTATATTGACTAATACTTACAGCCCTAACTCCTTCTTAGCATGTGGAAATCAATGGCTTTTATACTTTATCCCTAAATACATTTCTAACTTTTTCTGCAAACATTCTCTGACACTGAACTGGAAAGTTCACCTGTGCCCCAACTTTGTTAAATGTCACCTTTACATTTAATGGAGAAAGATCCCGTCTTAATAATATTACAAGCTTGTAGTTGGGATTCTTTCCATTTATTCCCATGTTGGCAGATGTGCTTAATAATTCTCATTTGACATGCCCAGAGACTACCTAGTCCTATCAAAGCTCTTACTACATACAGGGTACTAGGTAGGATCACAAGAGGTAAGAACCATAATAGTCAAGGTTTCTAATAACAACAACAAACGCCCCACAACTCAGACTTGTTTCAGGGAAAAAAAAATTAACTGTTCTGCCCATGGTTGGGGCAGAGACTGAGGGCAAATAGGAACTCAGACAGCATTAAAGATGTGTGTGTGTGCCCCTTATGTGTGTGTGTATTCTGTCTCTACCTTTTTCAATTCTCCCTTTTGTCCCCTCTGTTTCTCCCTGTCTCTTGTCCTTTCCTCTCTCCTCATTTCTCACCCCAGAGCTCTAGACTCACATGAGGACTCTTGGCTATCACCTCTTGTCCATGTGTTAAAAAGAGTTGGATTGATCCTGGTGCTCACTGTATCTCAGTTTGGACAGTATAGAAAATTACATTGCAGACCCACAGAAGCCTTGGGTACAGTGCTCTGCAGCCTGAACAGGAAAGGAACTGCTGCTTCTGCTGTAAAATGCTCAGCTTCTCAAAAGCAGGGAAATCCATCATTGTGTCTCCACAGCTTAGCACAGACTAGTGGGTGCATAGCCGGTGCCCATGGAAGGTTTGCTTTTCTGTTTCAGTGCTGAGGATAAAACTCAGCAGCCCACATATGCTAATTACACAGTACATTATTCCTTTAAACTACAACCCCAGCCCAGATTTTTATTTTAAATAGATGTTGACTATTACATGTGAATTCCAGACTGTTCTAATTATTCCCATTGCAATTATAACTGTTGACAGACATGAATAGAGTCAACCCATATTCTAAAACCCAGAGGTTACCTGGGGCTTCTACTTTAATTTCACCCATGTAGAACATTACAGCTTTCTCCACTGGCCAGTGATCTTTGTTAACATGTATCAGTACTTTGGGGCTGAGATGGCTTTGTAAGTTAATTGTGTTCAAAGCTAGTCTCCTTGTCTCAATCACAGCTTCTGTTTTGCTTCCCAAAACAATCTTAGCCTAAAGGACATGTCCATGGTCTTTCTTTTTGATAGAACACGAAGAATTTTGTAACAGTTCCTCTTCTATATCCTAGGCGCTGTGCTAAACCTTTCATATAGCTTACCCACACTTAATTTTCACAATGATCCAGAGAACTCAGACCCATAATAATCCCCATTTTTCAGGTGGAAGAGTTGAAGCATAAAAGAATGATGTCACTTTTCAAACTCACCTGAGTAGTAGCAGAACCAGCTTTGAATCTGGTCTCTTAACCATGAGCCCTGAGTGTCAGATTCCTAAGGAATCAGTGTTAGGATGGGAAGGCAAGTTGGGAAGGCATATCCAGGGGATGGTCCAGCTGCACTGAGGAGAGTCTGGGCCTCATCTGTCTGAGCTCTATCTGTCCTGGTTTTTTTTTTCACCACTGAAATGAGAAGAGAGTAGTATGCCTGATTGTACGTCCGACCGAGTAAGGGTTGCAGTTCCTGAAGACCTGAAGCTGGAGATGTTGGGGGGGCGGGGAAGGCTTGAACTGGGAAGGTCATCCTCTGCCTGTCTTAGCAGTGTGTCCACAGGACGACAGCAGGATGTGGGGCCTATGTAGTTCATCGCTGCACTGGCTCCTCCTTGCCTAGAGAAATTCTTTGGTTTATCATACTTTGATTTTCCACAACTGACTTCCTTCAAAACATGCTGTGCTTTCTGGTACACTGTAGCTCTCTATGAACTCTGTAACAGAGAATTGGGCTAATACCATATTTAATATCTGGTTTGGGCAGGGCTCCCAGAATGCAAAGCCAGGGGTAAGAGGGTAAATGTTTCTGCTTTGTTCAAGAATGAGACTCTTCATAAGGGAGACAATTGAAAAACAAGCAATCCCAATTAATGGCTTTTTGCTTTGTTGTCCACAGTCTTGGCCCTGAATTTTGTATTCCAGAAATCCCCAGGTATGTAATAATAACCATTAGTTTGAGGGTTGGGTATGGTATCACATCTGTAATCCCAGCACTTGGGAGGCAAGTGATCTCTGTGATTTCAAAACCAGCTTGGTCTATGTAGTTTTGGGTAAGTCTGAGCTACAAAAGTGAGACCCTGTGTCAGAAACAAACAAAAAGTCTGCCTTGGAATGTGGAGCCAAGTGGGGGAATAAGTGAATTGTTAACATATGTCACAACTAAGTATGACCTTTTCCATAAGTTAAAAAACACAATTAAATGAAATTTATCCAGATATTTAAAGGGCTCCATTACGGGAAAATGAATCCTATAACTAGATAACCTAGTAGGCAACAAAAAACTCAGAAAACATCCAATTTCTAAGTATTAGTAAATGCATGTGAAGCTTTATGAGATAAAAATTAAAATGTATCATTGGATAAATTAAAACATCAATTTGTATTTTTATATATTGATATATGCTGTATCTATTTAAATGACACTTAAATATTTAAATAATTAGCAAAATTCCATATGCTAAATATGGAAGCCTTCCACCTTCCTATGGTTCACAACTATAATAAAAAATTAATACAGTTCCTCATGTTGTGGTGACCCCTAACCATAAAATTATTTTCATTGCTACTTCATAACTTTAATTTTGCTACTGTTATGAATCATAATGAAAATATCTGTGTTTTCTAACAGTCTTAGGAGACCCCTGTAAAAGGTAGTTTGGGCTTGCAAAGGGGTCGTGACCCACAGGTTGAGAATTGCCTCTATAGACTTTATAATTTCATTTCTTAGCCCAGATGGATCCATGCTTGACAGCCTGCTGACAGGTCTATGTTTTGTTTCATTTATGTTTACATTTACACCAGTATTTAGAAATTTACAAAGTAAATATCTTGTTCCTTTGTTTTGCAGAAACTATCTCGACAAAAAAGATGTTGTAAAGGTAAAGGATACAGGACTGGGCCTCACTCTATTGGTATAGTGCTTGCCTCGAAGACAAACAGGAAACCCTGAATTTGGCCCCCAGTCTTCCTAAGCTAGGCATGGTGGCACAAGCCTGTCATCCTTGCCCTTGGCATTTTTGGCTGTGTGCCAACCTTTTTAATGGCTGAGCCATTTCTCCACTTCAGTCTTAACAGTTGGAAGGTGAAAGCAAGATCAGAAGTTCAGAGTCATTCATGGCTATCTAGTAAGCTCAGGGCCAGCCATGGATGGATAAACATGCTTTGACCCAAAAAATAAAATGTGTACTGCTGGAGGTTTTGTTCTTGATTTTTGTTTTGTTTTGTTCTTTCTTAAAAACTTTTATTTATGTGTTGGTGGTGTTTGCCTGGAACTGGAACTACAGATAGTTGTGAGCTGCCATGTGGGTGCAGAGAATTGAACCCTGGTCCTCTGGAAGAACAATCAGTGCTCTTAACCACTGAGCCATCTCTCCAGCCCCCTTTTGTTTTGTATTTAGAGTGTTTTTTGGGTCAGCTTTACCATCCATTTATAAAGTTTAAAAATAATTGGCTTTAGTATATATTACATAATAGAAATATTTGCATAAAGGTTCTTAATATATTTTCCCAAATACTTCAAGATATAATAATAATGATAATTCTTGTCTTTCTTCCTGCTTCTATTTCAGGTACCAAAAAACAGACA
This sequence comes from Sigmodon hispidus, assembly GCA_004025045.1. Taxonomy (NCBI): domain Eukaryota; kingdom Metazoa; phylum Chordata; class Mammalia; order Rodentia; family Cricetidae; genus Sigmodon; species Sigmodon hispidus. The sequence continues at coordinate 4,659 of PVIH01021612.1, read as the reverse complement.
GAATGGCACACTGATAGTGTTTGATCCAAAGGGTAAATGATTTCTTTCTTAAAATGTGCTTAACCATGATCTTGTTCTGAATATTAGTGAAGAATATTGGAATGGTTGGATGTCATTGTATGGCTCACTGGTAAATCTTGTGTTGTCCATCCTTAAAAAAACAAAACAACAACAACAAAAAACTTCACTATTTCTTAATTAAAATTTTATGTTAGGCATAGCACTGTTGAAAAAAATATTAAATATTTTTTTTTCTTCTCTTTCAGAAAAAGTGCTAACTGACCCAAATAAAGCAATGTCAAAGTAAGAAAATGTCTTTGGCCTTGCCTTTTTAAGTAATTAGAAGTAGATAATGCAAACCATTTGTCACCTAATTAAACTTGCAAAGGCAGACCTGCACGAATGGGCTTCAGCTGTTACACAAGTAGAGAGAGATTTAAAATGAAAACTGAACTGTGAGATCTAGGTGATGCTCACTCCTGCCTAAGGCTCCCTGTGTTTTCTGGCTACATTGTCCTTTGTTTAATTTCCACTGTCCTCTCCTGCGGCTCTTTGATACTGCTTTCCTTTTTAGAAAATCTCTGCAAGTGAATATTTACTTTAAAATTAGTATTCTCAGTCCATTTACATACATCGTTAGTCCTCCATAAAGAAAAGAATCACCTTGAATAGTTGAAGAAACTGGTATTTGAAAATCACAGTGAAGATCAGTTGAATTTCTGACTGTGAGCTTTGTTTACAGCATCCAATACTTGATTAAAGTCATTTATGATATAGTCATCTTCTACCTTCTGGAAGAACATATAATATTTATTCCATAAAAATTACACTTTAAATATTGACCTTAAAACAAGTTCCTAGGGCTAGAGAGGTGGCTCAGCAGTTAAGAACTTCTTCCAGAGGGCCCAGGTTTGATACCCAGCACCCACATGGTAGCTCACAAATATCTGTAACTCCAGTCTTAGGGAATCCAAGAGCCTCCTCTGGCCTTTGGGGACACTGTACACATTGGATAAACAGACTCTTGTTGGCAAAGCACTCATACACATAAAGTAAAATTAAAAAAAAGAAAAGGTGCCTGTGCCAAGCCTGACAACCTCAGTTCAGTCCTCAAGACTCACATGTTGAAGGAGAGAAACAGCTGGGAATCCATATATATCAGCGCTTCTCAACCCTCCTGATGCTGCAGCCTGTTAACACAGTTCCTCATGTTGTGATTACTCCTGACCATAAAATTATTTTCATTTCTACTTTGTAACTGTAATTTTGCTACTGTTGTGGATCATAATGTAAATATCTGATATGCAGATGGTTTTAGGCAACTCCTGTGATAGTTTGATCCCCTAGGGGTCTCAACCCATAGATTAAGAACCACTGAGGTGTATGAACATAGAGCTCTTGGGAGCTGCAGATACATTGTCTATTATGTCGGAGGTCCTGGTTCATTTTAAATACTATTGGCAGAGAAAAATTCTACTCTATGCAACATATATTTTAATTTCCATACTGTAATAGCTGAAATATTTTTCAATCTTGTTGCAAACTTTATACATGATATAAATATAATACTTTAAAAAAAAAACTTGAACTGGGTATGGTGGTGTAGGCTTTTAATCCCATCACTCAAGAAGCAGAGGCAGGCAGGTCTCTGAGTTTGAAGCCAGCCTGGTCTACAGGATGAGTTAGTTCTAGGACAGTCAGAGCTACACAGAGAAACCCTTGTCTCAAAACAAACAAACAACAACAAAAGAAACAAACTTGTATTTATGTAGGAGTGATGTGAGCCTCAGTGTGAGGCAGGAGACTATTACACTAGACTAGTAACTGATTCTCTCCTCTTGTTATGAAGGTCCAGGGGCTCAAACTCAGTTCATCAGGCTTGGCAGCCAGTGACTACCAACTGTTCCATCTCACCACCTTGCATATTTTGTATCAAAGAGAAAGTAATATGTAGCGGAACAGTGTCAGAGAACTTACATTTGTTTCAAGTTAAAGTTACAGTTCACAAGGAAAAAAAAACTATATAAAGTATTTCCATATACCAACACATAATTCTTTATATCCTGTTATCACATAGTGGAAAGCATCCTGAAAAAGCATGAGATATGATGCTCAGTAGTAATGGAAGTTAACAGGTCATTCATTGGTAGAAACGAGTGTTATGTCCATGAGCTCTGCCTGGACCCAGACAGAAAAGCAGAGGGACAAGTCTCTCAGTCCCCATTGCATTTGCTATGAAACTACCATTTGCAAGAACAGCATGGTCATATTTCCCTGTGCTCAGTTAGAGGCAAGAGCAAGGCTGGTAAAGTGGCCAGTGAGCTTCACAGGTGTGTGGTGAGCACCCCAGGATCCTCACTAAAGGGGAGGGTAAAGTGGGTTAGTGTTTGAAGTCATAGTAAAAGGAAAACTGCCCGGACCATAGCTCAGAGGATTAAGGCATGCAAAGTGAATTTCCCAGCAGAGATCCCCATCCCCTTTCATCCTCTTGTCAACTCCACCCACTGGCTGGCAGGTTGAATTTGGTTAAGACCCCACCTGTGCTCAGTTGGAGAAAACTCTCTTTTTTGTTCTGAGTCCTCACTCCTGCCCCAGCCATGGCTGCAGCAAATCCACAGTTCTTTGACCAAAGTTGAAGAAACTGTATCCGTAGAGGTTGTTACATAATGATGGTGTGCTGTACAACCTTTTCTAACATGAATGCTAAGCTTGTTCTGCCTTTCTGCTTCACTTTTAAGGAAGTGCTGCATTGGACGAAGACCAAGATTGGCAAGCAAGCTTTATACCCCCCCAGCACAGACCTCCCTGGGTATAGTTAATGCATTCTCGGCAAAGTAAGATTTAAATAACATTTGGGTTTGACCCATGGTTCATTAATATTAATCAGACAAAATTAATATTAATAAGACAAAATTTAAATTGTAAACTTTTTGACAATACTATTAATAATAATTGGAGGACATTTCCTAAATACGCAGAATAGTACTTATAAATTAAGGAAATGCTAAAACTTAAGATCTCTACCCTCTATGTTAACCACATTCTGCTGGATTATCTAACCTGAGTAACTTCATAGCTTCCAAAAGTTCTTAATTAAGTATCTTCCATATACAAAGGATGTTAGTATATATAGTAAAACTTGAAATCCTTCCTTTCTTGTCACTGTTTTGAAGACAATGAGACTGTCCCTTGTTTTTCTTGGTTAGAGTCCATACTGCCTTGAACATCATTTTCTTCTCAAAAGGAATCAGTAGGGTTGGATTTTTTTTTGGGGGGGGGGGTTGTTTCGTTTTATTTTGTTTTATTTTCCAGACAGTTTTTCACTAGGTAGGCCAGGTTATCCTGGAATTCACTAGGTCCACCAGGCTGCCCTCTAACTCACAGAGATCAGCCTGCCTCTGCCTCTGCCTCCCAAGTGCTGGAATTAAAAGCATGAGCCACCCCACCTGCCTAAAGTCAGTAGGTTTTAGTTGAAGAAAAGATTGCATTTGTGGCTTCCAATTCTTTGACCATCTACACTGTAGACTCTCCAGGAGGTAAGAAGAAAAGGGCTTTGTGTGTCACTATTAAAGTCAGGACTGGATCAGTTTTCAGGTAGGTTTAGGTCCTAGGTATTAGCATGACAGCAACAGTAGCATTTCATGCAGCCACAGGACAGTGAACTTGTCACCTGCCTCCATGTACGTTTAGGATTAATTAGAGCGCTTTCAGCTACTCAAATCCTCAGAATTGTGCTGGCTAACTCTCCTACTCAAGGGTATGTTAGCGGGTCTGCTATCATCCTACAGCATAGAATCTTAGACCTCCACCGTCTCATATTGGTTTCAGTTAATGCCAGTTTTCCAATGTCTTTCTTTTCTTGGTGGTATGTAAAACGATGTCTTATAATAATAGTATCTAAGAGTCAACAAAATACATTTAGTGGAGAAAGAGGTGTGAAAGCTCGCTTCCTAGAGCTGATATGATGTAAGTTCTAGTGATCAGTTTCATGGCATCCTAACAGCAATCCTGACATCCCAGGAAAGTGAGGAGTTTAGTGAGTTCTCACTTGCCAGGTTTCTCGGTGGGTGCTCTGACATAGAAGACTAAAGGTTCAGCTGCTGAACAAACATCGTCTTTCCTTGCCTTCTTTATGTCCAGAGAAGGATGTTCGTTGGTTCATTTTTACTGTCACTTTTACCTCTTTTTGAAGAAGTTTTTAGGTTAGGGTACAAAGTCTGTGATTTCCTCATGATGTCTTCACATGTGTTGGAATTTGTTCTCAGTCCTTCCCCATAGCCACCTCTGACTCTGAAGCTTCTCTGTTCTTTACCCCAGCCAGCCTGTCTATTTTTTTAAATTGTATTTTATTGCCCTATTTCCTACTACTCTTGAGAGTGCTTTCTTCCCCTTCTGGTTTCATAATCTCTGAACACAGAAAGAAGCACACATATACATGCATGTAATTGTAAACACACATATACATGCATGTAATTGTAAACACACATGTACATGCATGTAATTGTAAACACACATGTACATGCATGTAATTGTAAACACACATGTACATGCATGTAATTGTAAACACACATGTACATGCATGTAATTGTAAACACACATGTACATGCATGTAATTGTAAACACACATGTACATGCATGTAATTGTAAACACACATGTAC
>PVIH01021611.1:0-29288 GCA_004025045.1 Sigmodon hispidus | reverse complement strand
TATTTCAGGAAATTCAAAAATCTTGGCATCTTGTCAATATAGCTGTGATTTTAAAGAATATTTTTAATGTGTAATTAATTAAATCCACAAATCTAAAACAGAGGAATATGTATATTTGTTCCCTAAGTGCAAAGAAGTGTTTAAATTTCTTTGAAACCTTCAGTGAAAATCAAATATAAAATGTCTCATTTTTTTCTGCCATTCTTTAATTTATATTCATTTTTATGATGATTAATGTTTTTAATAACTTCATTCATTTTTTATTTCCTAAGATTGCTACTTCTGTAGTATTTAAGAGAAGGTTAGCTTTAAAAAACAAAGTCAAAACCAGAATATTCCTAGATGTGATTCTACTCTGAACACTCAAAATATTACATGACAATAATAAAAGTCTAACAATTTTTAATTGAACTAATATAAATTCTTACATTTTATAGCTTTAGTACTTCAAATCTTAATACTTGTTTGAAGAATACTTATTGATTATTAGAATTTAGAGTATATCATTAATTGTTCAGAGCTATTTTTTTCTCAAAAAATGTTTTAAAATTTATTGGTCTGTGGCAAACAGCTCAAGATATTTCTTTTTAAAATATATATTTATTGTTTGGTGATTGTACATTATGCACCCATTAAACTCAATTATCAGTCCTCTCAGATTCATACTCAGTTATAAAAATGCCCATTCATGCTGCTATTTACTTACTGGAGCATAATTAAACTCCCTGTGGCCATTCCCTAAAAGAAAAAAATTCTATCCTCACCCACACCCCTGCCAGAGGCCATCAATGCAGAAGTGAGGCATTGTGTCATTTAACAATGCTCTACCCTTGAGCTCTTGTATACAATGACATCTTTTTTTTTTTAAAGTCAACTAATAAGTGAGTACATCCCCTGCTTCTCTTTCTGGGTTTGTAATATTTCACTCAGGAATATATTCTCCAAATCCCACCAAAAATGAAGGAGTGTTCCCCTTACTCTGCATCCTCTCCAGCATAGGCTGTTATCTGTTTTTTTTTAATCTTAGCTATTCTGATAGGTGTAATGTGGTATCTCAAAGTTGTTTTGATTTGCATTTCTCTGATGGCTAAAGATATTGAGCACTTTTTTATGTGCTTTTCAGACATTTGTAATTCTTCTGCTGAAAATTCCCTTTTTAGTTATGAAGCCCATTTTTTAAGTGAGTTTTAGGGTTTTGGGCTCTAGATTCTTGAGTTCTCTCTATATTTTAGAGATCAATTCTCTGTCATTTGTAGAAACATTTCCCATTCTGTAGGCTGTCATCTTGTCCTATTGACTGTGTCCTTGACTATATAGAAGCTTCTCAGTTTCAGGAGGTCCCACTTATTGATTGTTGTTCTTAGTGTCTGTGCTACTGGTGTTATATTTAGGAAGTGGTCACCTGTTTCAGTGCTAGAGAAAGTATTTCCCATTTTCTTTTCTATCAAGTTCAGTGTAGCTGGCTTTATGTTGAAGTCTTTGATCCACTTGGATTTGAATTTTTTGCAGGATGACAGGCTTGGATCTATTTGCATTTTTCTCTACAATATCATCCAGTTATGCCAACAGCATTTTTTGAAGATACTATCTTTCTTCCATTAATATTTTTGGCCTCTTTATTAAAATCTGGTGTTCATAGCTGTGTGGGTGAATTTTAGAGTCTTCAATTCGATTCCATAGATTCACAAGTCTGTTTTTATGCCAGTACCAAGCTATTTTTATTACTGTAGCGCTTTAGTATAATTTGAAGTCAGGGATGGTGATGCCTCCTGAGGTTCTTTTGTTGAGCAAAATTGTTTTGGCAATTCTGGCTTTCCTGATATTCCAAATGAAATTAAGCATTGTTCTTTTAATTTCTGTAAAAAAAAAAAAAATGTGTCAGGATTTTGACAGAAATTACATTGAATCTGTAGATTGCTTTTGGTAGAATTGTCATTTTTACTATGTTGATCCTACCAATCCAGGAACATGGGAGATCTTTCCATGCTCTGATATCCTCTTCAATTTCTTCAGAGATTTAAAGTTTTTGTCAAACAGATCTCTTACTTCTTTGGTTATAGTTACTCCAAAGTATTTAATGCTATTTACTGCTATTATAAAGGGTGATGTTTTCTTTTTCAGCCCTTGTATCTTTAGTGTATAGAAGAGCTACTCATTTTTTGAATTAATCTTGTATACTGCTACATTGCTGAAGGTGTTTATCAGCTGTAGAAGATGCCTGGTAGAATTTTATGGGTCACTTATGTATACAATCATATCATCTGCAAATAGAGACAGTTTCACTTCTTCTTTCCCAATTTGTATCTCCTTAATCTCCTTTTGTTTTCTTATTGCTTTAGCTAAAACTTTGAAAACTATGTTTGAATAGATAAGGGGAGAAGAAACAGCCTTGTCTAGTTCATGATTTTAGTGGGATGGCTTTGAGTTTTTTTTTTCCATTTAGTTTGATGTTGGTCTTAAGCTTTTTATAAATTGCCTTCATCATATTTAGTTATTTTCCTGTGTTCTTGATCTCTCCAGGACTTTTATCATAAAGGAATGTTGGATTTTGTGAAAAGCTTTTCAGCATCTAAGGAGATGATTAAGTGTTTTCTGTCCTTCAATTTGTTTATATGAGGGATGACATTTACAGTTTTTTGTATTTTGAGACATCTCTGCATTTCTTGAATGAAGCCTATTTGATCGTGTTGAATGACCTTTTTTTATATGTATGTTTTTGGATTTAGTTTGCCAGAATTATGTTGAGAATTTTTTCAGTGCTTTTGAAGATTTTATTTTATTTTTATTTTTTACTATGAATAAAGTCAAAGTTTTTATCCATGTATCCCCTTGTTCAGACACCCTTCCCACTTCTACCCATCCCAGTCACTCTCTGTTCTCCCCATCAATTTATCTCCTCCCCAACAGGGCCGGAGGTCCCAAGGACCCTAGGTCCCAATGTGGCTTAGTTCAGCATGCACTCCTGGTAGATCCACTTTCGTCACTCCAACATCAAGACTTGGTCAGGTGTTTCTTTAAAGGGAATAGGCTCCAAGGTGCTAGTCCAAGGTGTTTCAGAACCCAAGCTGTTTGCTATTTGTGGTTTGCAGCTTGGACATGCTTTACTTTTTGCTTTTTTGTTTAAAGTCCACTAATGTTTGAATACATCCCATACTTATCTTTCTGGGTTTGTGACACCTTGCTCAGGAGGATATTCTCCAAATTCATCCACTTGCCTGCAAATTTTATGATATCATTTTCTCTTACTGCTAAGTAGTACTCCATTGTGTACATATACCACAGTTTTTTAATCCATTCTTCAGTTGAGGGGCATCTATGTTGTTTCCAGGTTCTTGCTATTATGAATAATGCTACTATGAGCATATTTGAGCTAATGGTTTTGGGATGCAAGTGTACATTTTTGCATCAATATTCATGAGGAAAATTGGTTTGTAAATCGCTCTCTTTGTTGCATCTTGCAGTGGTTTGGATATCAGGGTTATTGTGGCCTCATAGAAGGTTTGGCTGCATTTCTTCAGTTTCTACAGTATGGAACATTTTTAGAAGTATTGGTATTATCTCTTCTTTGAATGTCTGGTAGAGCTCTGTACAGAAATCATCTGGGCCTGGACTTTCTTGTTTGAGAGAATTTTAATGACAGCTTCAATTTTCTTTGGTGTTACAGGACTATTTAGGACTTTAACCTGATTTTGATTTAATTTTGGTATACGGTACTTGTCTAGAAAGCTGTCCAATTTTTCTAGATTTTCCCTTTTTATGGAGTATAGATTTTCAAAGTATGACCTGATAATTCTCCGGGTTTCCTGGGTGTCTGTTGTTATGTTCCCTTTTCCTTTCTGATTTTGTTAGTTTGGATACTTTTTCTCTGCTTTTTGTTTATTGTGGATAAGGGTTTATCTATCTTGTTGACTTTTTCAAAGAACCAACTTTTTGATTCATTTATTCTTTTTGTTTCAATTACGTTGATTTCAGCTCTAAGTTTGATTACTTCCTGCAATCTACTCCTTCTAGGTGAGTTTGCTTCTAATTTTTCTAGAGCTTTCTGATGTTCTCATAGTTCTCTAGTGTGGGATTTCTCTAATCTTTTCATATAGGCATCTAGTGCTATGAATTTTCCTCTTAAGACTGCTTTCATTGTGTCCCACAAGTTTGGGTATGTCGTGGATTCATTTTCATTAAATTCTTGGAAGACTTTGATTTCTTTCTTAATTTCTTCCTTGACCCCGAGGTGATTCAGTTGAGTGATGTTTAGTTTACATGAGTTGGTAGGCTTTCTGTGATTCTTGATGTTGTTGAACTCTAACTTTAGACCATGGTGATCAGATATGGTATAAGGAGTTATACCCATTTTTTGTACCTGTTGATATTTGCTTTTTGACCTAGTATGTGGTCACTTTTAGAGATAGATCCAAGGAATACTGAGAAATATGTATATTTCTTTTTGTTTCGGTGGAAGGTTTGGTATATATCTACTAAGTCTATTTGGGTCATTATTTCTGTTAGATTCCTTATTTCTTCTGTTAAGCTTCTGTCTGGTTGACCTATCCAAGGGTGAAAGTATGGTTTTGTAGACTTCCACAATTAGTGTGTGAGGTTTGATATGAGGTTTAAGCTTTAATAGTGTTTATTTCACATATGTAGGTGCCCTTGTGCTAGGTGCATAGATATTAAGGATTGAAATTTTGTTTTGGTGGATTTTTCCTGAGATAAATAAGTAATGTCTGTCCTGGTCTCTTTTTATTGATTTTAGTTTAAAGTCTATTTTGTTAGAGATTAGAATGGCTACACCAGCTTGTGTCTTAGGGCTATTTGATTGGAATGTCTTTTTCCAACCCTTTACTCTGAGCCTGTGTCTGCCTTTAAAGTTGAAGTGTGTTTCCTGTATGCAGCAGAAGGATGGTTTCTGTGTTAGTATCCATTGTGCTAGGGTATGTCTTTTCATACGTGCAATATGTCCATTGATATTAAAGGGTATTAATGACCAATGATTGATATTTTCTCTCATTTTTGGTACTAGCTTGTGTTTTCTTTTTATGGGGGAGGTTTCTGTGGGGTTATCAATTGTTTGTGGTTACTTGGGTGTTTCTGGTTTCTGTAGGTTGGAGATTTCCCTCTAGGAAGATTTGCAGGAGCGGATTTAGGGTTAGGCATTATTTAAATCTGGTTATATCATAAAATACCTTGTTTATTACATCTAGGTTGATTGACAATTTTTCTGGGTACAGTAGTCTAGGTTGCCATCCATTCACTTTTAGTGTTTGTATAATATCTGACCAGGACCTTCTTGCTTTCATTGTTTTTATTGAAGAGTCGACTGTTAATCTGATGGGTCTACCTTTATAGGTGATTTGGCCTTTTTCCTTTGCAGCTTTCAGTATGTTGAATTTGTTCTATAGGTTTATTGGCTTGATTTTTATATGGCAAGCAGAATTTTTATATGGATCTAGTCTATTTGGTGTTCTGTCAGCTTCCTGTATCTTTATAGGCATTTCCTTCTTTAGGTAGAGGAAGTTTTCTTCTATGATTTTGTGAATATAATTTCAGTGTCTTTGAGCTGGTATTTTTCTCTTTCTTCAACTCCAATTATTATCAGATTTGGCCTTTTCATGGTGTCCCAAATTTCTTGGACATTTTGCGTTATGACTTTTTTTTTTTGGTTTTAGTGGTTTCTTTAACTGATGTATCTATTACCACTATTGAGTCTAACACCCCAGAAATTCTCTCTTTCATTTCTTGTGATTCTGTTGATGACGCTTAAATTTGTGATTCCAGGTCTTTTTTTCAGATTTTCTATTTCTAGCTTTGTCTCAGCTTGCGCCTTCTTTATTGCTTGTATTTAAAATTTTAATTCCTGTTAAATTTTGTTCACCTGTATGTTTACTTTTTCTTGGTTTTCTTTATTTTCTTTCAGGGCTTTATATATCTTTTTAAATTTTCTGTTTGTATTTTTTCTATTTCTTTAAGTGAGTTTATTTATATCCTCTTTTAAGGCTTCTGTTAGTTTCATAAAGTTGTTTTTAAGGCTGTTTCCTCCTGTTCTCTCTTCTTTATTATATTCAGGTCTTGAAGCTATAGAACCACTTACTTTTCTGGTGTTGTCTTGCTGACATTTGTATTGTTGTAAGTACTCTTGAACTGGCATCTGCCCATTGTTTCCTCAATTCACTCTTCGTTAGTTTTTGGTCAGCCCTTAGCGTACTGTTGGTGTGAGGGCTCTTAATCAACTATGTGTTTAGAGGTTCTGATGCTCTTGTGAGGTTGCAGTGCTATGATATGATGCCAGTTTTCACTTCTTTACCTCTCAACTATATGCCCAGGGATTGGCTACTCCCCTGTTGCTGTCATGCCAGCTGTGATCTGGACTGAATGTATTTTGTGTGGAAGCTGAGTGCCCATCTCAGGGCCTGGGTTCAAGTGGCAGAAGTCCCAGATCTATTTCTTTTTGAGCAGTTAATACTGAACTTCTTAGAATGTTATTACATTAATTTTCTATTGGGGTTTATACAATTGCTGAATCTATGTAATGCTATAATACCAATACTGTACTACTATACAATTATTTAGAGGCATTGAGACATGCATAGCATATTTTTGGTTTGTTGTATCAACAGATAATATTCAAAAGAGAAAACTTTTGTATGTGACCAATAAATTAATGCTTCTAATAAAGAGGTGAAAAATTAATATCTGTTGTTAGACAGGAGCAAGAATAAAGAAAGAGACTCAGTAAACATTCTTTAAATCAGCAAATTCAATAGGTAACAAACTGATTATTTATCATTTCTTTTTCTTTGTCCTAGAGTAGGAATGACTATAATTTGGGTGTGAGTCTAGCCTTTAATGGCTGCGCCAGCTCTTTAGCCCGGGAATGACTATAACTTGAAAATCACAAGATTTTAGTAGTTTTTTATTTTTCTCCCATACATTACATCCTGACTACAGTTTCCACTCCTTCCACTTATCATTGTCTGTCTCCCCCTTCCATCTTCCCAGATGTGCTCTTCCTCAATTTATCTTCAGAATAGAGAAGACTTTCCAGGGATATCAATCAAGCAATGCAATACAACTAGACCAAAAAACCTCATATCAAATGTGGACTTGGCAACCTTGTAGGAAGAAAAGGGCCCCAAGTATAAGCAAAAGTATCAGAGATATTCCTACAAATGTTTTTATGAGTTTCACACAAAACTTAAGTATACAGCCATAACATATATGAAGAGGACCTAGGTCAGTCACCTTAATCCATGATGAGCCCTGCCTAATTGATTCTGAGGGCCATGTTCTCATGGTGTTCTTGACCTCAGAGTTGTAACACTTACAGAGGAAGGGGGAACAGTGGTGAGTTATTTTTAAAAATTAGATAAAAAAATGATAAAATAAAAAATAACTGTAAAATTTTAGTGATCCTAATTAGGCCTTTCTAGGTATTTAATCAAATTATATTACATTTCTAGGTCTCACTTTCCTTATGCAATAAGAGAGTCTGACTGTATCTATTTGAGTCACTGTGGAAGATACTTTTGCACAGTACATTAAAAATTCAGAATTACCACTGATGATGGCTTTTCATCCTTTTAAATCTCTCTTCTTCTCACTCTGTGTATATCCATGTGTGTTTGTGTGTACATCTATTAAACATAAGTTGTGTGTATGGAAATAACGTAACCCAGACCTCAAAAGACAAACATCACATGTTTTCTCTTAATTGTAGATTTTTGCTGAGAATTTTCATGTGTTTGTTTCACTTAGAATAGTCTTAGGGGCCAGAAAATTTTAAGGGGCTGTGGCTGTGGGGAGGGACGTTTTAGAGAAAAGGAGCTAGAAGATAGAATCCTCTAATATAAAGAGCTTAAGGGAAGTTCTGGGACAGGAAAGGTTAAACTATTCTGGGGGGAGGGCAGAGTAAAAGAGGGAGTATAAAGAGGAATAAAAAATACTAAAGATGTTTAGAAAAAGTCATATGGAAACCTATTTCTGTAGAAATTTCCTAACACACACACACACACACACACACACACACACACACACACACACAGAGAGAGAGAGAGAGAGAGAGAGAGAGAGAGAGAGAGAGAGAGAGAGAGAGAGAGAGAGAGATCAGAGACAAATATAAATTCCTGTGCAGGACATGAGTTAGTTTTTTGAAGTTCTTGGCTAGTGGGATAACAAAGGCCCTCAGAAAATACATGAATTTGTCAACGCTTTTGGTTACTCACTAGAACTTTATGATAAAATCCTATTGCTGAAGATATACTTTACTCATAGAACAGAGAGAAATTGGTCTGGAAGCTTTATTCCTACTGGCTAGCTTTCATAGTGCTGGAAGGTGAATGCTTCTATAGGAAGAAAAGTAGTCATCAGTGTTAGTCAGCTGTGAAGTCCATGAGCTATAATAATGACCAATTTGGCAATATATGTTTATTTATATGATAGTGGTATGAACATTCTTGGAGTACCCAAACACTTATATAAATCCTGATCTACAAGAGGAAACCCATATCTAACACTAACTGTTGGGACAAGAACCTATGCTTAGACAAGTTATAGGTGCTAGGGTAAAAAGCTACTATTTCTATTCTGCTAAATGGACATAGAATTACACCAGTTCACATTGACTTATCAATATAACCATAGATTAATATATCTATCTTATCATCTTCTTGGAGTATATGGTGAGTAATACAGAGATCTGCAGCTGCCCAAGGCACAGAGAATAACAGGCTACAGAATATCCAGCACAGAATGGAATATTTATATTATATACTCTCTTCCTCACCCTCATGGATCCTTGTGGATAAGAGACCAGAAAGAGCACAAGATCCAGAGGCAGTGGATGACTACCTACTAGACACAACAGGGTAGCTACACATGTAAACTTACAACATTTGTGGCAGTATGCAAAAGCCTTGTGTAATCCCAAAATAGATCAAATATCAGCATGGAGAGGGATTTGCTCACATAATCTAATCCCTAACCATGGAGGTTAGTAATTCCTAGCAACTGGGAACAGCAGTATCTGTTTTCTCTAAAAGTGTGGTAAGTCAATGCCCTACGCTGGAAGAACACATATTCAAGAAACTTATTCATTTGTTTTTGAGACAGGCCTTCCCTGTGTAACATTCATGGCTACACTGGAGCTCACTTTGTAGACCACTTTATTCAGCACTGGGAAAGCCTTATATATCCTCTTTCCAGCACCCAGGCTGCGTCTCAGTCCAATTGCATTGTGTTATTGCTCTTCATTGTTTGGGCATGATCAGGACCTCTGGCAACACTTGTTGCTAGACCCTCAGGTCAACTCCAGATTGGTTCATAAGGAAGTATGTTATGCACATGCCTTGGCAACTGGTTTGAGCCTATTTCCTCAACCCTATGGGCTTGTTCTACTGTACTTATTCAACCTTAGATTCAAAATAATTAGAATAATTTGGAATAATAGGTTCTTTAATTATTGTAGTGTGAAATATCTTGTGATAGGGAGTGGAGGTTGTAGAACTTTCAAATCATATGCTGGGATTAAAATATAACAAATGAAAATACTCTGTGCAGAGCTTGAGGTGCTTGCTCTACCAAAACACGAGAGTGAATGTAGAGGCTTGGAGATGCTACCTCCTTTTTAATCACCTCCTCCTTATTATTCCTATTGATCCCCTATCTCCTATGGTTTGATTTTACAATTGATAGCTATGTGCAGAGACTTTGCATGGGGTGTTCTTTTATAGATGATAGCTAGGGATGTGATGTTAAACATCTAAAAACTATTTCTTCTAAAACTCATCCCTTATTTTCCAAATTCTATTGCAGAAATATTACAACTACAGCTGATGAAAACCACTGATGATTTGACTGTTAGGATGAAAGATGATTGAAAATACAACCATTAGCTCCTGTGGTTTGGTAGTAGCCTGTTCAAACACACTACTCAGTGTAGCCTCATTACTATGGCTTCTGTAATATGTTATGCAACTTTATGTGGATTAGTTGTGACAAAAGAGTGATTTTAATAGGAAGCCCAGCCAAAGCATACTCAATAATACTATGGCAGCACAAGTTTATGGTAAATTTATTTCATCATATTCTCCCTATTTGTATTTTCTATATTTTGAGGAGCTGGAAATGCTTAATATTTAATATCTTCCTAGGATTTGGTTCCTCCCATTGTGACTTTTCTTTTTAACCTGCTGTAGGCCTTTTTTGAAATACCCAAATATACACTTTCAGAAATGAAGTTTTAAGGCTGTAATTCTTTGTGTCTGCTGAGGGCATTCAGCTAAATTGACCACTCATTTTAGTCTAAACATTAAGAAAAACAGATTCAATGTTCAAAGGCAGCTGTCATTCAGCAAGTGCTTATTTTCTCCTGGATAGTATGCTAATCACTAGTTAATGCATGAGTGAAGATGCAGATACTTTCTTTAGTGCACTCATTTTCTCCTACAAAATCAGTAACAGGTACAGACTGATTCTCAAGATTCAAATGGCTAGAAGAAATCTGATATTTACAGAGGTATTTAAGTTCAAATTAGGTTGTTATGGGTTCCAATAAAATCTGACTGTGTACGCAAATAGAAAAAAAGATCATCTGTAGGCTAGGGAAAGAGAGGGTGCATGAAAAGAAAACACAATTTTTGCTAGCACTTTAATTTTGGATTTTGAGTCTATGGGAAAACTACTGTTTTAAAGGCAGTTGTCTGTAGTGGTTGTTTTGGAAATCCTACCATATGAATACAGATGTCATAGCCAACTATTTACAGTATCTCTTAGGTAGAGTTCATTCAACTTTAAGTGGGTAGAAGCCTAAAATAGCGTTGGTTTTACCAATATAGATATTAATTTATTAGAAAAATGTTTACATAATAAATCATACACATTTTGTTAATTTGAATATCAAACTCCTGTTTATTTTCATATATACAATGTCATATTTTAAATGTTTCCTTTGCCTTTGTGTTGCAAAATTGTGACATATGTAATTGACAAAGGAAGATGGATGAGGACTAGAAATAGAAAAGACAAAGTTGTCTTCTCATAATTCAAAATTTGTTAATACTTTTTTCTTTTAGTGTATCTGTTAGAAATGTGAATTCATGGTGTTATAAACTAAAAGACAAATTATTTTCCCCCTTGTTTCTTTAACTGTATACAATTGTAAAAGATACTAGATGCCTGTAATTTTTACAGGAAAACACATAAGTGAAGACATTTAACCTTAACTGGTAAACAGAAAAATTGTCATTTCTTACTAGTGTCATTGTCTTCATAACTGTGAGAGAAAGTATCAATATGGAATAATGGGGTTCACGAATGAGACAGCTTTTATAGGTAACTGACCAAGACCAAGGAGTTCAATCAACTGAGTAGTTTATTGAAGGCTTCACAAATAAGTATAATATTTCTTGATCTGTTTCAAATCATTAAGTGTAATAAATATTCTGACTGGGCATAAAAGAAGAGGAACATAAAATGACATTTACTGCTTATACACTCATTATTTTAACTAGTAATTTTTTTAAGAAAAAAATCAGTATTTGTACACAGGTTATGTACTAGTTTTAGGAGTACAAGAGAAACTATTATACTCTCATGAAATTTGCATCATAAATGAAGAAGCCAAACAAAAACCCAACACAACTTAAGTATATTCTCTGTATATTCTCTACTAGCATTAAGATTCTAGTAACAAACATAAAGCTTGCTAATAGGGTTATAACAGGCAGTTTATATAAGTTGTAATAGTGGTGATCAGTATTAATATATTGTTTCCTGGGTAGATCTAAGTGGAGACAGAAAGAATGTATTTGAATGATTGCCTTTAAGTTTTGAGAATCTTAGAAGAGTTCATGTGGAAACAAACAAGTCCTTATTCACACTCAAAATGGAACTACTGTTTACCAGTTCTGGAAACTGTAATCCTTCAGAGGACACAATGCAGAGGGATTTTGAAAAACTACACTTCATAAATATGCCAAATTGGTAAAGCTGATCTCTGTAGAAGTTATATCACCTGTCATGAGGTTGTGAAATATAAAAACAGTTTTTTTATTAACTTAAGGAGAAAGCTTTCTTTTATTTTATTCTTTAATAAAATATTGATGATACATACCAGCATTTTAAGTTGACAAAATCAGCCTTTATAATCAAATTGATGTGTATAAAAATCTTGGATCTCATACCTATATTTGTTTCTTTTCTGTGACAAACTATTTGACAAGTGACATGAGGAATTGAAGATGTATTATATCTTACAATGTGAGAGCTCAGTCCATCATGGCAAGGAAGATACTAACAGGAACTTGAGGTATTTCATTCCATTGAGTTCTCACTCAGGAAGAAGTGAGAAATAAAGAACTTTGCTCAGCACCTTTTCTCAAGAAATTTATTTTCATTGTTTTTTTAAATAATTTATATGTATGTGTGTGAGACAGAGTGAATGCCACTTGTGTATGAGTGCTCACAAAGGCTGAAAGGGTGTGTCAGATTTCCTAGAGCTAAAGTTACAGACAGTTGTGAGCTGCTTGATTATCGGTGTTGAGAATCACACTTGGATGCTCTGTAAAAACAACAAGCATTTTCATCAACAAAATATATCTCCAACTCCAATTTTTCTTTTTAAAATTTTAAATTCTCCACTTTCACCCCTGGATCAGTTAACCAGACAGAGATTCAACATAGAAATAAGAAGTCTAACAGAGGTTATGATGCAAATAGATTTCATAGATATTTATAGAAACTTCCATCCAAATGTAAAGGAATATAAATACTTCTCAGCCCCACATGAAACTTTCTCTAAAATTGACCACATAATTGGTCATTAAGCAAATATTAATAGATAAAAAAAGAAATAATCCCTTGTATCATATCAGACCACCAGGGCCTAAAATTAGAGTTCAACAGCATGAAAAATCACAGAAAACCTATCAAGACATGGAAACTAAACATCACTCAGTTGAACCACCTCTGGGTCACGGAAAAAATTAAGAAAGAAATGAAAGTCTTCCTAGAATTTAGTGAAAATGAATAACAACAAACCCAAACTTGTGGGACACAATGAAAGCAGTCTTAAGAGGAAAATTCATAGCACTAGTTGCCTATATGAAAAGCCTAGAGAAATCCCATACTAGAGAGCTAACAGCATAACTGAAAGCCTTAGAACAATTAGAAGCAAACTTACCTAGAAGGAGAAGAAAGAAGGAAATAATCAAACTTAGAGCTGATATCTCTAATTTCAAGTAAAACAAAAAGAACAATACAAAGAATCAATGAATCAAAGAGTTGGTTCTTTGAGAAAGTCAATAAGACAGATATGTCTTTATCCAAACTAATGAAAAAGCAGAGAAAGATTATACAAATCAACAAAAGCAGAAATGAAAGGGGGACATAAAAAGAGACCCCCAGGAAATCCAAACAGCTATCAGGTCATACTTTGAAAATCTATATTCCACAAAAAATGGGAAACCTAGAAGAAATGGACAGCTTTTTGGACAGGTACCATTTACCAAAATTAAATAAAGACCAGATTAATTACTTAAACATACCTATAACCCTAAAGGAAATTGAAGCTGTCATTAAAAGTGTCCAAAATAAAAAAAGCCCAGATACAGAAGGTTTTAGTACAGAATTCTACCAAACATTCAAAGAAGAATTACTACCATTACTCCTCAAACTATTTCATACAGTACATACTGAGGAATATAGCTAAACTTCTTTTATGATGCCACAATTACCCTAATACCCAAACCACTAAAAGACAAAACAAAGAAGGAGAATTACAGATGAATTTTGCTTGTGAATATTGATGCTAAAATTCTCAAAAAACTGTTGGCAAACCATATACAACAATAAATGAAAAATATCTTCCACCATGACCAGGTAAGCTTCATCTGAGAAATCCAGGGATGGTTCAACATATGAAAAACCGTAAATGTCAACCATCATATTAACAAATTGAAGGAAAAAACTCACATGATCATGTCCTTGGATGCTGAAAAAGCCTTTGACAAAATCCAAGACTCCTTTATGATAAAAGCCTTGGAGAGATCAGGAATACCGGGAAAATAACTAAATATAATAAAGGTGATTTACAAGAAGAAAACAGATATCAAACTTAAGGGAGAAAAACTCAAAGCAATCCCACTAAAATCAGGACCTAGACAAGGATGTCCTCTCTCCCCTTATCTGTTCAATACAGTTCTTGAAGTTTTAGCTAAATTAATAAGAGAACGAAAGGAGATTAAGAGGATACAAATTGGAAAAGAAGAAGTGAAACTGAGTCTATTTGCATATGATATGGTTGTATATATAAGTGACCCACAAAATTATACCAGAGAATTTCTATAGCTGATAAACAGCTTCTGCAATATAACCAGATAGAAGACTAACTCAAATCAGTAGCCCTCCTACACAATAAAGATAAAAGGCCTGAAAAAGAAATAAGGGAAACATGACCCTTTATAATAGCTGCAAATAGCATTAAATACCTTGGAGTAACTATTACCAAAGAAATAACAGATCTATTTTACAAATGTATAAATCACTGAAGAAAGATAATGAATAGGATATCAGAAAATGGGAAGATCTCCCATTTTCCTGGACAGGTAGGATCAACATAGTAAAAATGGCAATTCTACCTAATGCAATCTACAGATTCAATGCACTCCTCATCAAAATCCCAACACAATATTTTTTGGACCTTGAAAGAACAATATTCAATTTCTTTTGTAATAACAGGAAAGCCAGGATTGCCAACACAATTTTGCTCAACAAAAGAACCTCAGGAGTCATCAACATCCTTGACTTCAAGTTATACTATAGAGATACAGTAATAAAAACAGCCTGGTACTAGCATGAAAACACACTTGTAGATTAATGAAATCTAATTGAGGATTCAGGCATTAACCCAAAAACCAATGAACGCCTGATCTTTGACAAAGAAGCCCAAAATAGTCAATGGAAAAAAAGATACTTTCTTTAGCAAATGATGTTGGCATAGCTGGTTGGTAGTGTGTAGAAAAATGCAAATAGATCCAAGCCTGTCATCCTGAATAAAACTCAAATCCAAGTGGATCAAAGACCTCAACATAAACCCAGACACTCTGAACTTGATAGAAAAGAAAGTGGGAAATACCCTCCAACGAATTGGCATGGGCAACCACATCCTAAATAAAATACCAGTGGCACAGACAATAATAGCAATAATCAATAAGTGCGACCTCCTGAAACTGAGAAGCTTCTGTAAAGCCAAGGATACTGTCAATAAGACAAAACAAGAAATGATTTTTCACCAACCCTGTGTTAGAGGACTGATCTCTAAAATATATAAAGAACTCCAGAATCTAGAGCCCCAAACCTTGAATAACCCAATCAAAAAATGGGGTTCAGAACTAAAAAAGGAATTCTCAGCAGAATAATTATGAAAGGCTGAAAGACAATTAAAAAAGTGCTCAACTTCTTTAGCCATCAGAGAAATGCAAATCAAAACAACTTTGAGATACCACCTGACACCTGTCAGATTTGCTAAGATAAAAGACACTGGTGACAGCCTATGCTGGAGAGGTTGTGGAGCAAGGGAAACACTCCTCCATTGTTGGTGGGAGTTTAAGCTTGTTCAGCAACTCTGGAATGCAGTATGGCAGTTTCTCAGAATATTGGGAATCAATCTTCCCAAGGATCCATCAATACTACTACAGGGTGTATATCCTAAAGACACACAGTCATACTCCAAAAGCATTAGCTCAACTTTGTTCATAGTAGCATTATTCATAATAGCAAGAACCTGGAAACAATCTAGATGCCCTTCACCTGAAAAATGGATTAACAAACTGTGGTATATCTCCACAATGGAGTACTACTCAGCAGTAAGAAAAAATTATATCCTAAAATTTCAGGCAAATGGATGGATTTGGAGAATATCCTCCTTAGCGAGGTGTCATAAACTCAGAAAAATTAGCAGGGGATGTCCTCACTCATTAGTAGACTCTAAACAAAAAAGCAAAAAGCAAAGCATGTCTAAGATGCATACCAAACCACTGAACAGCTTGAGATCTGAAATACCTTGGACTGGCTGGCACCTTGGATCTCACTCCCTCCAGAGGATCACATGACTCAATCTTGATGATGGGTGAGGAAACTGGATCTGCCAGGAGTGGATGCTGAACTAAACTATATTGGCGCCTTGGGATCTCCTGCCCTTGTTGGGGAGGAAATGCAGAGATATGGAGAAGAGAATGTGACTGGAGGTTGTAGGAGAGAGAAGGGACCTTGACCAAGGTTATACACAGATAGAAAATGTGACTTTATTCCTAATGAAAAAGAAAAAAAATTAAATTCTCAAGGAATATAAAATTAAATATAAAATTGAATTTATTTATACTTTCATTTATTTATTGTGTGTTTATGTGTGCATAGATACATGCATTCTTATGGTTATTTGTGTACCTTGCATATACATGGATCAGCTCCAGTATGGAGGTCAGATGACATATTTGTGAAGTTGATTTTCTCTTTCCTCCAATGTGGTTCCTGAGGACTGACATTAGCTCACCAGGGCTGGGATCAAACACCTTACTTAACACATTGAGCCTCTTTACCAGCGCAGCCCACTCTCCAGTGTGGAAACATAGCACACAGAATGTTACTACCTCACATTAGGGTGGATCTTCCTACCTTGATTAACTTAGTCTGAAATGCTTTTATAAACAAATGTTCCTATAGGTCCTATGATTTGTCTCTAATGTGAATATTAATCCTATCATGTTGATAATCAGTATAATCTATTGCAATCATCTATCAGTTATAAGTCTTGGACTAGTTAATCTCTTATTTTTCTAGACTGCCAATACAATTAAATACTAATAAAAACATGAAGGGCCTAGAATACTATCAAGAAGATAATTAGAAAGCATGCTATTTCTATAATGTATCTATAAACAAATTTAATTGGAGATGAGGCATATTCTCTTGTTATTTCCTGAGTTTAGTTTATAAAGAAGGAGAAACCCTACCCAGAAAATTACTATAGTGACTGTTGAGCTCTATTCTATTTTAGAGAGTTTGTTAATATTACATTATTGAATATTTACAACAGATTTCAGGAAATTATCATATTTTAGGAAAAATATTTAGAATTTTCTCATTTAAGTTCACATTAGAAATATGTAGACAATCTACAATTCAAATTTAGTTACATTAGGTATTTAAACCTTTTATTTATACTCAAAATTCTTCCTAGATTACATTAAATGAATGTATATAATTTAATATAGATATATCTATATATCTCTAGGGTAGAATATTTTTAAAAATTATACAAAATGCTGAGATCATATCTCAGTGACAGAATATATGTGCAATATGCATTGAGTTCAGAACCCCAAAATATAGATAATTAAATGTGTAAATTTTGAAAGTGTGTTTCTCTAAGTGACTAATTGCATGATGTAACTACCTTATACATTTTTTAGGAAAATAGAAACCCACCTGCAAAATTATTCTTTGAAGGCAAAGACAATTATTTTCTTCATTATATATTCTTTTTGATGCCATAGAAATTTACAGAACAATAAGGCATATTTTCTTTGCCCCAATGCTACAATAAATTTGTTAGTTTAACAAAAACATAAAGAGCTACAATAAATTTGCCAGTTAAACAAAAACATGAAGAGCTATGTATAATTTTTTTCCTCCAAGGTTTTAGTGCTAGAATCTTAATTCTCAAGATATCCATGCTGGGAATTAGAAGCTTTGCAGAGATTGGACCTACTGAGGGGTCTTTAGATCATTGTTGCCCTCAGAAGGGATTAAAGTAGTTTTTCTGATTATCCTGATCTATCCTGAGAACATATTATCAAAAAAAGAGACTAATCTTTGAATTACCCATTTTCTTTTGCCTCCTGTTTCCTGATACATCCATTTACTCCTTCATATGACTCAATCATTGTTATAGGAACCCTTGTCAGAGCATCTATTGTTTTATTTTTCAGCCTCCCAAACTATGAGCTAAGTAAACCCCTTATTTATAAAGTATTTATTTATAAAGTATTTATTTATAAAGTATAATAATCAGTCCCATTATTTTTGTCAGAAATACTTAAAATAACAACACATAAAGCACAGAAGAATGCCAATACCATACAAACGAAATACAACTCCTTATAATATGGAACATTCTAAAATTTCTGGATCATACTGTTACTGTAATGTTCAGGTAACACAAGATGAACTGAGTTAAAAGAGATGATTTTACAGAAGACTGCAGTTGGACTTTTGTTTGATGGATTCATAATATTTAAATATCTACAAAGAATATAGTATGGAGTTTTACATTATAGAAAATAATAGACAAGATAGCATAAGGATGAGACTGTTATTATCTTCTTTATAAGGCAGCAAGAATAAATGTGATCATCAAGCACAAAAAAAATAGAAAGTAAAGTCTGATAGATCCATTAGGTTCCTCCTAATCATAAACAAATTTAAGATTGATGTAGTTTATTACCATTATTCTTTTTTGTCCATCAGAACTTGATGGTGAAACACACTGCCCAAGACACCATACACTTTGGTCACAGGACATGAAGAAATAAATTTAGTACTGATTAGGAAGCTTACTTACAGTCAGATTTCATAATACCAGAAGATAGTATAATAGCATACTATATATACGATTGGGATAGAGAAATCATCAGGAGTATTCTCCATTTATGAGCACTACATGCTATAATAAGGACACTAGTGTTTATA
Source organism: Sigmodon hispidus (assembly GCA_004025045.1). Lineage (NCBI taxonomy): Eukaryota > Metazoa > Chordata > Mammalia > Rodentia > Cricetidae > Sigmodon > Sigmodon hispidus. The sequence continues at coordinate 10,550 of PVIH01021611.1, read as the reverse complement.
AACAGCATACTATTGAATTAAATTCTGAAGCAATATGTGATCATCATGTTTTGAACTTGTAGAATGAAACTACTTTGCAAATTTGACAGAAGATGGGAGTACAGTTATCCCTTCTTTCCATCAGTCTTTCATTCAGTTAGAATTTCTATATTGACAATAAGTCTGAATATAAGATTTTTCCTATGTAAGTTCTTGTTTTTCACCCTTTTCTTCATCAACCCATGTCAATATCTATTTTTCTAAAAGCTTTTAGAAACATCAACAACCATTATGACTCAATTATAAGGTATGTGCAAGCCTACAGAAATGCATTAATTTAGGAATGTATGGACACACATTGTATAGCTATTATACAAATATCATGCTCTTTCTTTACTATAGCAGTATTTTGGAGAAGGAGCTTCCTCATCAAAAACTGTGCTCTTTATCCTACCAGCATCTCCACTTCTAAGGCTGTATCAACTGTATTTTCATCTCTATTTCCATCTATCTATCTATCTATCTATCTATCTATCTATCTATCTGTCTGTCTATGTCTTTATTTTTATCTCTATCTATCTCTGAACAAGTTATATTAAAAGACAGTAAATGAAATTCAAAGATGTCACTTTCAGACAGAAATGGTTAAAATTTGGTATTCTTATCCATTTTGTCTTCTTCCATTGTTTGATTAAAGAAATACTTCAGTCAATAAACAAAACTCCAGGGTTTTATGACATTGCAGAAGTACTAGGGTGGGGCAAAGGTCTTCTAAACATATTAATGATCCACAGAAAGGCTGTTTCAAAAGACCTACATTGTCAGTTGGGCGTGTAGATTTGATGCAATAACAAGGAGGATCACTAGTTCAAGGCAAGCCTTAGAGAATGAATGATAGACATAGAAAGGAAATAAACTATCATAAACCACTAAAATATCAATAGTTGCAAAAAATGGGAATAACCCCTTGTATTTTATCAGACTGCCATGATGTAAAGTTAGAAATCAGCAACAAAAGTCTACAGAAAGCTTACAAACTCATAGAAACTGAACATCTCTACATTGAACCACCTCTGGGTCAAGGAAGAAATTAAGAAAGAAATCAAAGACTTTCTAGAATTTAATGAAAATGAATCCACAACATACCCAAACTTAAAGGACACAATAAAAGCAGTCTTAAGAGGAAAATTCGGTTCTGATCAGGTTCCAGTTCCAGGACCAGGTGCTGTCTGTAGAGCGTGTCCCCATGCACTCTGTAGCAAAGATAAACTCTGACTGCCACAGTCCCCCCAGCTGCTGCTGAGAGAATTTGCACAGCCACCTTGCCTCCAACTGCTCAAACATAGAAGGATTGAAGACTTGAAATTCAGTCCCCTGCCCAGAGCAGAGGTAGAGATTGAGCAGACCTTTTGTTCAGAAGTGACAGGAGACACACAAGCCCGAGTACCACAACTGACCAGGAGCCACCTAATTGTGAACCACTGAAGCCATGAGCAGACGCCAGTGCAAAAATTTACATAATAATTTAAAAAGCAACAAGGTACCTCCAGAAGAAAGAGGCGATCCTACAACTACACGATCTGAACTGAGCAATGAAGAGGAAACAGAAGGAAGCAACACCAAAAATTCCTTTATGATGATCATCGAAGCTCTCAAAGAAGATAAGAAACATTGCCTTAAAGAAATAAAAGAAAATACAAACAAAAAATTGGAGAGATGAACAAATCTATGAAAGAAAACCAAGAAAAAGTAAGCCAAAAAATTAAAGAAACATGCCAGGAACTAAAAGCTGAAATAGAAGCAATAAAAAAGGCACAAAATGAGGCAAAGATGGAAATAGAAAATCTGAAGAAAAGAGCTGGAACCACAGATACAAGCATAACAAATAGAGTTTAAGAGATGGAAGATAGAATCTCTGAAATGGAAGACTCAGTAGCTCAAATAGATATATCAGTCAAAGAAAATACTAAAACCAAAAAAGGCATAACTCAAAATGTTCAGGAAATCTGGGACACAATGAAAAGACCTAACTTGAGAATTATAGGAATAGAAGAAGGAGAAGAATACCAGCTCAAAGGCACAGATAATGTTTTCAATAAAATCATAAAAGAAAACTTCCCTAACCTGAAGAAGGAAATGCCTATAAATAAATTTTTACAAGAATTTAAAATATAAGAAGCTTACAGAACACCAAATAGATATGACCCAAAAAAAGACGTAGAAAATTTTAAAAATATCCTCCACATAAAATTATTTATTTATGACCTTGAGAACAACAGAAAATCACAAATAAAGAAATGAGAATGCATTTGATGCTTTGAATTTGACTAGACACAAAGACACATATTTTATTCTTTTTATGTATGTATTTTAAGCTTTGAATTTACTAAGACTTTTTGCTGTGTTTCATTGCATTGAATTTTATTTTTGGTATTTTTTCTTGTCTTTTTTTTTGTCTTTGAAAGTGAATAAATTATTTTACATCCCCCCAAAAAGCATTTGGCTAGAAACTATTAATAAAACTCTATGTTTAGTTTCTAACACTGTATACCTTTCTAGCACTGTATACCTATAGCATGCATCATGGTTGATTGCATACATATGCACATTTGCATATGTATGCATATCTAAAACTTTCCATTATCCTATAGTTCTGAAAGCTGTATAATAGATGAGGAAACTAAAATAATTCCACAGGCTTACATTTTGCAACAGGAATTGAATGAATTTTAAAGTCATAATTAGCTATTAATTTCTAATATTTCTTTTAATTTTTGTTTAAATAGTTTCTTTTATTTTTGAGATCATATAGTTATTTCCTTCTCCTTTCTACCTCCAAATGCTCTCATATATTCCTCTTCACCCTACTTCAATTTATTGCCCTCTATTTTCAGTAATTGTTATTTGATGCATAAATTATATATGTGTACACATATATTCCTAAATATAATCTGCTTATTTTACATATTACTTATATATTTTCAAGACTGACAACCTGGCACTGTACAACCAAATGGTATGCTTTTCTCAAAGAGTGCCATTTTTTTCTGCTTCCAGTTTTTCTCAGTTGTCTGTGGTTCTTTCTGTAGGATTGAGGCCTCATATGCTTTTTCTGTCCTCTTTGGCATATCTATTGGTGTCATCCTTGTTAAACTGATATATATGAAATTATATTGGTAAGATTTTATGGGTATAGTTTATTAATATAAACTGATTTTCTATATATATTTTCTGCATGCATATCTATACTTCCATTGTGTGCCTGGTACCAAAGGAAATCAAAGGAGGTTGTCAGTTCTTCTGGAACTGAAATCTTGTGAACTGACATTTACATTCTGAGAATCAAACCCAGATCCTCTACAAAAGCAGCAAGTGTTCAAATGCTCTTAACTGTAAAGCCATCTTTCCAGTCCTTTAACACTTTACGAAAAATAATTAGGAATCATTTTGTGAGAGTTGGGCATTTAGCTCAGGAGTAGAACATTTGCCTAGAAAGCATAAAGCCTTGGTTTGGCCCCATCTCAGGGGGGAGAGAGAGAAAGAGAGAAAGAGAGAGAGAGAGTGAATGAGAGAGAGAGAGAGAGAGAGAGAGAGAGAGAGAGAGAGAGAGAGAGCAAGAGATTGTGAAAGCAATAACTGAGTTAAATAAACCGATTGGAAATTTATGCAATTAAAAGATTTTAGATCTAGAACTACATGGATTCTTTTTTATTAAATATTGAATAAGACACAATATTCAACTTAGAAATGATTAACATATATCTCATCACTAAGATTTGTGGATTACAATCACAAAGCTTCCTTGTTTTCTTTCCTCTAATTTGTTTAAATTCATTCTGGGTACTGATATCTTCCCTTTTACCTGGGGAGACTAATTCCATATACTTTCTGCTTGTCCTTTATCAATATGACTTTCATATAACAATTAAAGTATCTACTGCAGTGTATTTGTACTGGAGACTTTATTCAAATTTCTCTTCATCGGTTTCACAATATAACTTGGAGAGGTCATATTTTCTCTATTCTGTGCTTCCATTTTTCTCTTGTTTCTTGTTAATTGTGTATTTTGTACTTCATCCTGTCAGTAGGAAGGCAGAAGGGAATAGGAAAGTGTAGTGGGATTATGCTGGTAATGTAAATATTTGTCCCGCCTGTGGGTTTAATAAAAGCTGATTGGCCAAAGCCAAATAGGAAGTGTGGGTGGGGCTACAAAGCTAAAAAAAAAAAACCTCAGGAACATCTTAGAGCAGAAGCAGATGCCAGACACAGATGCCAGAGGAAATGCTGCTCTGAGAAAAGATACTGAGCAGCGTGGCTGAACAAGATGGGTTAGTTTAGATAAAAGAGTTTGCAAGTAATATGCCTGGGCCCTAGGTCAATAAGTGTAAAAGTAATAGAAGCATTTGTATGATTCTGTGACTGTATGGGACTACAAAACTGCAGATCTGTGGGGCTGAACTTTGGTGCTAGGCCCAGAAAGTCTGGTGCAGAACCATTTACAACAAATGGCAGCTCAATGTGGGTGATATTCACCCACATAAAGCCTGAGAAAAATTTAAAAAAGGTTCTAGATCACAGAATCACAGCCAAAATCTGCTTTGAGTTGTGTGTCCATCACATGAGCTGTGGTTCAGAGATTTCCTGGTGAGGCATGTGGGCACAGCCTTTGGTGGGCCTGTGGCAGGCAGTTTAAACAAAGGTTGGTTCCTGAAGTCTCACAAAAGATTTAGAATAAGAAACAAGCTTCTCCCCTCAGTCACTCTCTCTTCTCCCCATGATTTTAGTTCAGTATCCTCACCAGGCAGATCCAGTTTCCTCATCCCAACATCAAGACTGAGTCAGGTGTTCCTCTGGAGGGAGTGGGCTCTAAGATGCCAGTCCAAGGTGTCTCAGATTTTCAGTGAGTTGTTCAGTGGTTGTGGTTTGCAGTTTGGGAGGGGCAAGAGTGGGAAGGGCACTTGAACAAGGGGATAGATGGATAAAAATCCTTATTCAACCTTATTAATAATAAAAAAATCAATAAAAGAAACAAATCCTAAACTTCTGAGAATGACAGGCACCTTCTTGGAACCACCAGGTCTCACCTATTTTTACCCATTGTTTTGCACAAGTCAGATCAGTACCCCTTGTTTACCTTCTTCCTTTGGTGTGCATGTGCTTTGCTATAAGGAGGTTTGTGCATATTCTCTGTCATCTTGGCAAATAATTTACCTTTATACTCAATAAAACTTGAGCTGTTATTGCAAAAAAGAAAGAAAGAAAGAAGCAAGCTGCTTATGGAGGATTTAAAGTTTCTGTTCTCACAAGCAAAAGGGATTAGAGTCAAAGATTGATACTTTTAGTGGCAGAGATTTTTTTTGGATCAGCTATATTTGCTGGAGGCAAGCAGAGGTGTAGCTTTTTAAAGTGAGACTTTCCTGATTCAGCCTTAGAGGCAAAACACTTGTGAGTCTTTTAAGAGGCTTTGCTGCCAAACACTTAAATGCAGTTAATGAGCAGCAGACAACATTGCTTTACTTGATAATTATATGGACCCTAAAATTTCACAGAGTAGTAATTGTGTCTGATAATTAGCTAAAAAACCAAATGTCAGCTAGACTAGGAGCTGGATGGAGCCAGGCAGGCACCCTAGTAGCACCTTTAATTCTTAGTGCCACACTTTGGCAGATTAAGTGTGTGATCAGAAACAGAAATAGAGGAAATTGAGGAAACTGGGTGAAAGATTAAAGGTATTGAAAGAATAGAAAGTAATAAAGGGAGTTGAGTGGAGTCAGCCACCCTAGTGAAGCCTTTAATCCTTAAACCAAACCTTGGCAGAATAAAGGTGTGTAGAAACAGAAAGAATCAGAGCTGGGTGAGTCAGCCACCTTAGCAAACAAAGGAGTGGTCAAAAACAAAAAAGACACAATGTAGGAGATTACAGTAAAGCCAGATTTAAAATAACTGTAAATGGTTTAAGGTATGTTTACAATATACGTAGGCTTGAGAAAATAAAAAAGAAAAAAGGATTAAGAAATTCCTTTAAAAAAGGAAATAGAGTACAAAAAATAGTAATAAGCCATGGAAAATACAAAGAATGTCTGGATACTGTATATTATTGTCTTGTCTTTATGTTTTTTGACTATAAAGGAAGTAGTAAAAATTGTTAAAAAGCCATTTGAATATAAGTGCTGTTGCATTAATTCAACCTATATATTTTGTAAATAAGTTGACATTAAGATTGAAATCCAAAGATATGCTACTTCAGAGAAAAGGTTTTCTTTTTATTTCTACAGAGAATGAGAAGCTGTGGATTTAGTCTCAGTTAAAGAAAATAAGGTTCGTTCAAGGAAGACCTCCCAGAAAAGTCTCCAATGAAAACGGATGACCCAGATGATTCAGCAATTCAGTGCACCTCTGTTGAAGTTTCCTCTGAGTTCTGCATTCAAAACAACTTCAAGGAGACTGGCTGAGATGACCCAGTCTTATAGACTACGCCACTAAAGACTTATCCATAATCCTAAATTTTCTTTGGATACCCATGGGATTGTCAGCACCCTATTCAGCAGGAAGTAGTCTAGAATACTATGCCCACGTTCTCAAAAAATGGATTTTGGGTGTTTGTGTTTGTTTAAAGTGTTGGTTATTAGTTGTTATAGGTAATGGAAAAATATTAGATTTGGGGTTCTTCTTGTTTTCAAAAGACAAAAAGGGGAAACGGAGTGGGATTATGCTGGTAATGTAAATATTTGTCCCACCTATGGGTTTAATAAAAACTGATTGGCCAAAGGTAAACAGAAAGTGTGGGTGATGATACAAGGGTAAGAAAACTCAGGAACGAACATCTCAGAGCAGACACAGATGCCAGACACAGAGACAGAAGCCAGACACAGATGCCAGAATCACCAGAGCTGCCAGGAGATGCAGAGGAAATGCTGCCATGAGAAAAGGTACTGAGCTGCATGGCTGAAAACAGATGGGTTAGATTGAGAGCAAGCGCTAGCTAATTATATGCCTGGGCCCTAGGTCAATCAGTGTACACAAAATTAATATAAGCCCGTGTGTGATTATTTGAGACTAAGTGAAGCTTCAAGTGAGACTAAATCTCTGCTCTAGGCCCAGAAAGTCTGGGCTGGAATCAATTACAACAGGAAAGTAATCACTTCCCCACATTATCATGGGAAATCACAAACATTTCAGGGATCAAGAAGTTGTTTAAGTTTAGTTCTATCTTTCATGGAATTCCCTTTTAACCTTTGAGACCATTTCATGGTTGGAAACATCACTTGAAATTCTTCTTTCTCTATGTCTCTGTCTCTCTCACTCTCTATTGTTTTTATCCTATTCTGGAATTTTCCCCCCAGTTACTTTGTTATACATAGGAATCTGACAATTTATCCACTTGTTGGGAATGACTCTGCTATGACTTTACTGACCTGGTTCTATGAGATCTGATGGTTATTTCTTCTAAAGCAGTACATATACACTTAATGCATGTTTTATCCCAGTATACAAAGTACAGGCATTTTTCAAGTATACCAACTTCTATTTGCTCTGTCTTTGTTTGCTCATTTATTTTGTAAATTGTTATCTTTGCTCTGTTATGTTGATAGTAAATCTACAAACCTTGTCCTTGAGGTTGTCTTGGTGATTTGAATCATATATTAATATTCTGTTCATTAGCCTCCAGGGAACATATTTCAAAGGATCCATGTGATGCTTTTGATGACTCTTTTCCATGGCTTTTGGTAAGGTCCATATATCCCACAATAATCATTCTCTGAGAAGTAGGACTCATAGTATATTAATAACACTTTCCAGAAATTCCTTCTAAATGCTAAATTTTTTTATGAAACTGTTTAACCTCTTTTGTAAGCTAAAAAGATGTAGTACATAACTAGGATCCTTCCAGAAATATTCAACTATTTTTATAATTTCCACATGATAAACTGACACCTGGTATAATATAGCATTTAAAATTATAGAACATAAGTCAAAACACATATTAAGTATTTTTATTTTAATTGTATTATTAAAAATGCCCAAATAAAATAACAAAATCAACTCAAAATGACAGAACAAAAGAATGAGTATATTGAGAAGTACAGTAGATTATAATTACAAAACTGATCTCATTCAGCAATCTGTACTTTGATATCAAGCAATGAGTTACTCCTTGTGCATGGAAGTGTAATTTGCATTTCATTTTTATAAGCAATATATTTAGAGACAATCAAAAGGTACCATTTAGAGCAGAGTTTTTTTTTCAGAGAACATGCTTAATTTGTTTTTATTTTAATATGTTTTAACAATTGAAAGAACCTACCATTTTTATTCTATTAAATCATAACTTTAGGATGTATTTGTATCAATCTTTAGAAAAACAAGTGAAGCCCTATATAATTATTCTGATTTCACAAGCAACTTGTAAACAAAGACAATAGAGTAGTGGTTAACATATAGCATTCCATTTCATAATTTTATACTCTTATTTTATGTCTTTATGTCTGGGATCCAAAGAAAGCTGTGCAAAATATTAATTCAGGAATGTTTACATGACAGATACTAGTCTCACAGTTACACATGCATCTCAATACTGTCCCACCTCCCATGAAGTTAGCACTCCACTCCTCCTTAAAGAAATAATTAAACCCAAACCAAAGTGATGTGCCCACATCCAATATGCTTATACTTCACATAAACAGTATATTATATATACCTTCTGCAACTCTTGGTATAGTTTTCTGAGTTAGAGGATATAACTCTTCTACGGTCATTGTTTTTGTTCTTGTCGTTTTGAAACAGGGTCTTTTTGTTTATCCTTTATCAGGTGGCTTTGAACTTATTGTCTTTTTGTATCAGCATCCCACATTAGGATTACAGGTGTGTGCTTCCACACCGAGTTTCATAGTTTTTCTGAAGTACTGAACAATTAGCTCCTGCACTGTCTGTTCTGCTGATGGCAAACAAGATTCTGCCAGTCCCACTGAAACCTGCTGCAGAGCTAAGTGATCATCACATTAATACCAGAAGGGATCCACAGAGTAAACTCACAATAAGATTTTCAAACTTGTCTGGCAAAAGGAGTCTGAATCCCAGATGTTACACCCATTTCACAATTGAGCTTCCCAAAACTAACTTTTCTAAGACATTGCTAAGATAGCTCGTATGGTTTCTTCTCAGCACACTAGTCTGACAGTTTTTAGGTGGGATGGATCTGATCACACTGACCAGATGAAGAAGAGGCCATCTGACATCCACTCCACTGTGATGGTCTCATCCTATCTATCACCCCAGCTTCAGCTCTTTGGGCAATGGAAAGGCTATGCTTTCCACAAGTTCCAGAATAAGATTAGACACAGTTGTCAAAGCAATCAGAAGCTGTCACCAACACTCTACTTAAAACCATCCATAGCTGGATTCCTACCCAGCAGTTGTGTACTTCTACGTATGGCTTTCGTCCAATACTTGTCTCCAGGCCTGTTAAAAGTAACCCCAACTTATCTGACCAAGGCTCACTTAAAATAAAGCTCCACCCCTGACATGGCAATTTTAAAATAAAGTCTCTTAATACTCATACTATTTTTTCAATGTATTTCTTACTTATGAGTAGTTTGCTTGCATGTATGTCTGTGAGCCACATGCATGTTTGGTGCATGAACAAGTCAGAAAAGGGCATGGGATCCTGATGGTTTTGGTCTATGTGGGTGCTAGGAACTGAACCCAGGTAAGAGCTACAGAAGTGCTAAAGTGCTAAGTCCAGCTTTGAGAAACAACGGTGTTTATTGTTTTGCAAAAGCTCTAGCAATATAAGTACCCAAGCTCAGCTTTCAAATGTGCATGGTCAGGCAGCAGCGAGATAACATAACTGGGAACAAAGATGACACTTGCAAGTTAAGGCATTGGCCTCAAAAAGAGATAGGACCAGGAGGGATTAAAAAACAAGTTCCCAGGTTAATCCAAACTATGAACAGAGAAATGTACCAGACAGTACTAAAACTAATGTGCAAACACTACCTCTGCAAAGACTAGTCCCAGGACTTAACTTAAGCCAAGTTCCTTCAGAACAAGAGGATTTGTAATTCTGATAAAGTAACAAAGAAACATCATTCTTACTTTTTAGAGATAATGATAAAGAGGTTACTTTATGGGTACCAAAAATGGTCCATACAAATAATTTTAACATTACCTCCATTCAAAGACATAACACTCTCGGGGACCTGTGCTCTCTGCGGCATCCCAGCGCACTCTGGAGCAGGGGCAGCTGAACTCTGCACTCTGCACCTGGCCACACCCGCAGCTCCTGCTGCTCAGGGAATCTACTAGGAGCCCTACTGCGACCCTGAACTGAGTGAACTGAGCAAACTAACTGCAGGGGTCTCTGAGGGGCGGGTTCGAACCCTGACCAGAGGTGAGGAGGGCTCGGCAGGCCTCAGCGCCTGTATCCTGGCCTGGGAGGGAGAGTTGACCTCACACTGCTTCCGGTTCCGCCACCGGGACCTGTGCTCTCTGCGGCGTCCCAGCGCACTCTGGAGCAGGGGCAGCTGAACTCTGCACCTGGCCACACCCACAGCTCCTGCTGCTGCTGAGGG